>QVNW01002173.1:39592-63981 GCA_014825475.1 Pseudomyrmex flavicornis
CGTCTTTCCATTACGCCGTTCCACCACCGCATTAGCAGTAGACGTCAATGCGAGTTTGGCAGGTGATTTCGAAGGCATGCAAAACAAACGAGAAATATTGCTCGAACGAAACACAACGTAAATAATGCTCGACAGCGCAATTTACGAAATCGTCAGAAATCAGGTCGACTTTTTTTTTGTGATCGCAGCAATCCTTTCCAGTTTCCTTTTCTATCTATAGATAGTAAACACAAACTCCATTGGAATAAGAAATGTCATCAAAAAATTGTCATCAAAACAAACAAGTATTACGTATTTTATAAATATTACATTATATATTTTGTAAATATCTTTGTTTCTGCAGAGAAATGTGCGAAATACAACATGACACATAGCTGATAGCGTAATAAATTTAATATGGATGCGGTCTTCGGAGAAGACACTGCAATTTTTCGTCCGTCGCAGTGGCATCCAGACGCGCGTCGACGCGCGCGTTTCTCCCGCACGAGTTCACCGAGACGCGTGCAATAATCCGGAATAACCGGGAAAGCGGAAAATGCATTTACAGGCGCTGCTCTTTGGTCCCATGGGCGCCGTTTCCAAGAGTTCGCGTTTTCCTTTGATCTACTCTCAAAGTGCGCGCCTTTACCCCTTTCCTTCTCGCCCGTTCCAACCTCTTTTCTTGGCCACGGGGGTAACCTCTGTAAGAGTATCTTGCGCCTAAAAGTAGATTCAGCGTACAGTGCCTCAGGGATATCGTTTACGTCAGAATAGCGAACGAAAATCTAATCCAATTAAAATGCATCCTTCCGCCTCTTCCATCCCGACGTCGAGCTGATAGTGCGCTGAATACGCTTTAACTATTTTAGTTTGTCTTCCCAACCCGCGTAATAGAAACTATTTCCCGACATATTAACAAACTTAAGTAGCAATTTACATGCTGTCGGTATTGTAAAATTTACGACTATTTTCTTTAGCGGGAAACTGCGAAGGTGCGATGGCGTGAAAATTGTCATTAATAAGTCCGAAAAAACAGTGCATTTAATAAGACACGCGTGCCAATATTTTTCTTAAGAAAAGATATTAACTTTATTATTTTTATTTATTATATACATTCTTCCTTTTTGAGAGAGAAACAGAACGAGAGAAACAAGTTATACTTCCTTCTACAGTTAAAACATTGTTATTCTTCCAAACGAGAATTGTTGTCTGTGATAATAACTAAGAACGATTAATTAATTTTCTGCAATTCGCGTCGAAATAAGAGTAAACTTGCGAGAGAATGGAATGTTGATCGAGAAAAAGTACGAAATAAAGCTTTTAGTGAAATGAATCTCTCGCAAGAACGTGTACAAAGCAAGTAGAAGATTTATTTGGAGGTAACGTAACATTTAATCTTGTGAGAATTGTTTGGTGTTGCCGACAATTCGAAACGAGCGCGGCAAACGCTACGTTAAAAATACTATGATCGTAAATAAATGTCGATTGCCGCGAACGACAAACAACGAATTTATTAACCTATGGCAAAATGTTCGCGCGGCAAAGGACGGGCAAAGGATGTGCAACTTCTACGCGACATAGAGAAAATTAGCTTTGCGCCAGCATGCAGAAACAGTTCTCGCGCGAAACGTACCGGGAAACAATTAACCGATTCTCTACTGCCACGAATGAACCATCTCCCCACTTCATGCGGAGAGAGAGCGCGAAGTTTCCCTACTTGATACGAAATTAATTCAAGCCGCGCATGCTGGCGACCTCGTAATGCGGAAATATTTATGGGATGCGCCAGGACCACGTCTGGCAAATTAAGTTGTACCGTTATTTTGAAAAGGGGGTAAAATTACAGAATTGTTTAATATATTGCAAAAATATTCTATTTTTTTCTATCTTTAATATAATATAATTTTCTTTTACGTTATATTTTATAGTCGAAAATTACATGTATAGATTGTACGCAAAAATATAACTTTGAAGAGATTTGTAAAATAATTTAAAAAAAAAAAAATAAATAAATACATAAACGAGATATAAACGGAACTAAATAAAGATTGATAATAATCATAGTTATATAATTGTTAACTAAATTGAAACTAATAATAATTACAGTTGATAAGTTCCATATTTTGTTGCATCGTTACTAAACCGCGATAATGTGACATGAATGATGTATGTATTGTTCTCCTCAATGTTCTCCTCAATTATTCTTCCTCAATGTTATATGTATTGTATATATACATCACGAGTTGCAATTATCTCTGTTCTGATAACAGGAAACTGCGTCGTTTCTAACAATCGAGCAGACAGTTATCAGCGAGTTCGATAAGTGGGATTTCCGTGGCAGTTTCCTAGCGGGCCTCCAGTAGCAGACCCGATAACTTCGCAGCATTACGCGCAAACCTCGCGCACTCCAATTATCCTTTGCAATCCCGGAAGCGATCGAATACTCTCGCGTCGATGTAAAATTAACTGCGTCGGTCTGAACCGATAATTGATCGCAGTCGAGAAGAAGGTTCAGATATAAATTTTCAGACAATCGGAAAGATCTTTCGTTACACCTCCTGCTGTTTTCCTCGGCCCATCTCGCCTCTTCCGAGTTTACGGGTGAAGAACCACCTGTTGAGTGATGGAAATGCCGATTCCCTGCTTCGCTCGGCGGCGACGGATTTTCAGTTTGCAGCGAGTGCCGCAAGCATTGCCGCGGCGCTTTCAGAAGTAGCAGGACCGCAGAACTCGAGGATCGCAGAACGCGCGCGCGGAAAAGGTGTACGGCATTTAATTAACCACCTGATCGATACACCTGTCCCGGGAGCTCACCTGAGCCTGGATTTCTCCAGGGACAGCTTCACGATGCCCACGAGTGACTAGTTGAGCGATTGCAAGCCGAAATTGCTAACGTCACTCTCTTCGCGCTTCTTTAATTAATCTATTACGTGACACAATTTTCTTAAAGCTAATATTTCTTACGTGTCTATTTTATTTTATTGTCTTGAAAAACAAACCGTAATTTAACGTTCTATTTTCACGTTTAGTAAGATTTACCTACGAGATAATAAGTTTCCATCGTTACGATAACGAGAGTTTGTACAAAGCATCCCGAACTTAATATTTTATCAACGGTTTTGTTTTGTTAAATAAAAGAAACCTTTGTGCGCACAATGTATGGATATAAATTTACTAAATTCTCACTATAAAAACATTGAAAAATTGGATACAAATGAAAGATATTTTACAATGCAGTATGAAGAAATATGTACTAACATTTACTTTAAATAACACATTGTTTTCATGCAAAATAGTTTCTATTTTTCTTCTTCGTATAAAAAACGTGAATATGGACACGTAACCTTTATGTATATTACTTTTTGAATTTTATGAAATTAATAGCACATAACATCACAAGAACATTGTAAATATTAATAGTTACATTTAATAATTAATATAATAACAATGCAAGATTCTTCTTTGTTCTCGCAAGTACGTAAAATTCTATTCGAGCAGGCATATGAAATTCTAACTGGTACTCGCTTAACACACTAAAGTTTCAAAGTTACTCAACAGAGTCTTATTTTGTTGCACCGAGTTTCGCGAAAAATTGCCGGATAGAACATTGCTTTGGTTCCAGCGAGACGTGCAAAAAAGATCTTACGAAACTTTGAAACGTGATCCAAGCACAAGCAGACATAGTCTCGAAAATCATCTTTCTGTATCACTTTCGTACATTTTTTTTTGTTACTATCTGACTAGAGTAGTTTTTTTACAGAAGTAATTCTAATTGTTTAACTACACACATGTAGTTTTTTAACAAACATTAATAGCTCAATATTTAAAATTGTATAAAAAATATATAAAGTATAAATCGAACTGTTTGAATGTTCAGCTAAATCTCTACATCTTTATCTTGTCGATCGATATATTGTTAAAAACAATAAATGCTAATTGTAAAAATATTATGAACACATGTACGCATATTTAAAAAGAAATGTCACTTATGACACAACGTTGTTTTTGTTAGCACTTAAAGTTAATATACATAATCAAAATGATATTAATTATCTAGTTTAAAAGAAGTATCAAAGACATTTGGTTATTTAATATGAGAATTTATGCGTAACGAAGAAACTTGTCTATGAATATTCAATAGTCTCAGTTTAATGGATATTAAAAAACGTATCGCTAAACAAATGATTTCGCAATTCTTGACATTTGTTGATACAGCATCTGTTATAAAAAGTCGAATAACGTTATTTCAAATAACGCAAATAAACATGATAACTATTAAACTAATCGTTAAAAAACATCCGTTATCAATCAATGACAATGAGAAACCACCTATAAAATTAATTAAACATGAGGAAATAACAGCTTTTTCGAGTATTGGTTATCGCGACAACACAAAGCAGGACGACGCGCGTCGAGTGACCGAAGCCTGCGACATACGCAGTAAGTGTCTACCTGCGACTGTTTTCTGGTCCCCTGCTACGTCGATACCAATAACCAGCGACTCTGCGCACGTCGTGGATAATGCGCGAGATCGTGAATAAACGTGCTGCGTCTCGCACCTTCATGCGCGTGACTGACACGAGACTCTTCCGAAGCCAACACGCAGGCGTGACGAGGGCTTCTTTTAAAGTAGTAGAAAAATTAACGTTAAAATAACAGTTGCAATATTTGAGAAAACCTGAGATTTTAAAATCATTTTCTTATTTGTCTAATCGATTAGAATTTTCTCTAAATAAATGAAACAGCTTGTAAAAATGGGGCCAAATACGAGCCAATATACAGAACGTCAGTGTATGAAAATAGTAGTTTTAATATTAAAACAAGATAATCAAGATAAGAGACATTTTGATTCATAGGATCGGATCTTCATTGAATAATTGAGCAGAAAAAATAGAAAAGTAGAAGATTAAAAGAAAATTATCAACAAAAAAATTACAAATTACCAACAGAAATCTTTTTGCACAAGTATTTTGTAAATGCTTTGCGATATTGAAAGAATACGAAGACGTTCAAATAAAGAGATATTTGCCTCTCTCAAGCAAGGTGTATTCTTATGTGAAACAGTTTTGGTGAAAGAAACGAAGTATCTCTTTCGAACCGCGCGCTCGATAAACGAAGCACAACAGTTCTCACGACAGGAGCGAAAGTGATTACGCGATGCAACGTCTAATTAGTCAAGACAGCGACTAATGAGGATCACCGGAAACGCCCGTCTCGCGTTTACGGTGATCCAGGCAACGACTCAGGCTTCGCATCGATACCTGCCTTGCGCCTGCTTTCGTCTCCATTCGATTCCTCGATCGCCTGCTTGCCTGGGACTCAGAGGTGCAGCGTTTTACCTGGCTCGACGCCCACACCTCCCACTTTCGAGGGTACCTTCAGTCTATATATCTGTACATTCTCTCTCCCATTCTCTTTGCGCCCTCTCCACGTTATTCAAAGATTAAGTCCGGCCGTTCTTCCCTCTTTCTCTGTGTCTTCTCATCTCTTTCTGTCTCTCTTCCCTCTTCGTCCTCAAGCATTTAATACAAAGAGAGTCTTAATTAAGATTCGCAAACACTGATGCGCGCGAACAGTTGGATATCTTGCGTTTGGATAAGTCCCGTAATAAACGTCAATTGATTTTGTAGTGCGCGAAGTTAACGGCTGTCTTGAGAAATATTTACTGATGAAATTGTCGTTTATGTTCTGAGGCGGAGTATCGCGAGATATAATGTTAAAACGTGGGAGAAGAATGCTGGTAGAAATTGCGGCAAAATATTATATTAAAATTTCAATAATTCAACATCACAGAACTTTATCAATTTGTAGAAACGTACTTATCTTTACTTACATCCATATGCATGTAAGTATACTTACACGTGGCTGCTGTAATGTCTATTTTGGTAAGATGTCACGCAAAGAGAGATTATATGATATCATGAGCTAATGTTTAAAAATTGTTCTTCTAAAAAATGAAACTTGTTAACACAACTGCAATGTGATATCTTGATCGTTTATCTACACGTCGTTTCGGATACTTATCAATCGTTCCACGTATCTTATCAAAATAGAATTTAATTGATACATTAATATAAGTGTATATAAAAAAATAAATTATATGTAACATTCCTCAGATATGTGTACAAGTTTATTTATTAACATTATTTTAATTAAACTCCAGTACAAATTCTAGACATCGAATCAAATTATTTTAAACGATTAATATCGGAAATGTTGCAGATTAAATTGCAATGATGCAAGAAGACTACTTGTAATAATAAGTTTATCTCTTACACGAACATATGTAGCTGCGATAAACTAAGAAAGAGAGAGAGAGAAAGAGAAAGGGAAAACTATAAAAATAATACACACATAGTTGAATGGATGTATATTTACTATATATCTGTATCACATGTTGGGTTACTTGTGATTTCGACGACCAGCGGAGTAACAGGAGAGCATGCAGACGGCTGGTGTTGCCAGGAAGGAGGAGCGCGATAGCGCGACGTGCGATTGCGCTGACGACGTTCTCGTTGGTGATGACGACGGCGATAACAGCCTCGCGCGCATCTCAAACAGGTAGGCCGCGCCGCGGTCTCATCACCGAAAGAGATTTCCTTTTCAGGTGAATTCCGCGAGCGTGGGCGAGCAGGGTAGCAGAGACTGCAGGATGTTGCACCTGCCCGAAGGTGTAAGGTCACAGTTTTACCGTCTATCCCCACCTTCCACCTGCGTCCTCCTTCCACGTCGTTACCTTCCTCGTTCCTCCTCGTTCAACCAAGTTCCGCGTACCGCAGCTAGAACAGCGCACATCCACGGTAGGGGTAAAAGCTGGTCGTGAAGGTAACAGGTTAACAACAAAGTGTATCTGTCGATTGCCGCTGGATTCACTTGCCCTTTCTTTTCGGCGAGTAGAACAGAGTACGTTGTTGAGATTATATATTTCTTATTTAAATAATACAAAGTATTACGAATGCAACATGACGAAATATTCTCGCAACATCCATATTAGGTGCGTGAAACATTCTTTATCATTTGTGCAAACGACAGAGAATGTGATAGACAATAAATTCTCGTCATAATATTGCGCGTGAGATGTTCTACAATAATGGGTCTTCTGTCGCTGTTTGATTTTTTGTTTTATATTTTAACGAGTTTGAGATTAAGATCTTTTTAAAGAAAAGAACGTTGTAAATTACATTTTAAATATAATTATGTAATTATATTATGTGGTTCTAATTTTGATTGAAACCTCAGATATATTCATTAACAGCGCGTCAAGAAAATAGCTACGACACTGTTACTATCACTAACCGGATTTTTAAATTGTTTAAATATGTTAATTCTTGCGGGGCCTCACGCGATTGAAAAAGTAAGATTTAAGTCGCAGTCGCGACAGCTATAATTTCTCTGTATTTAAATGTCACGATTATTCTTATATAAACACGTTTATCAAGTACCAGTCTCTGGAATCTGCATTTAAACGAATCTAACTATGTATAGAATGTATAAATAGCCTTAATTTGTAAGTTTGTAAATCAGATTCACACGTCACTGATTAGACAAATTTTAACATCAATATGCTGCAGAAAATAATGATGTTTATTGAAAATCGCATGTTGTGACAATCTACGTAAACGTGCGTGATGCTAATTTATCAATAAATTTTTAAACAGACATTTAATTTTCAATCTACATAAACAAAGAATATATTTAAAAGTTGAGAAATAGTCTAAGTAATTAAAAAGTGTGTTTCAAATTGTTTCACACGTCAGCTTGCGCGCGAAATTTTTTTCTAACTCAGAAATTTCAATTCTAAAAATTGGAATTAATTACTTTGAACGCGAACGGAGAAAATTAATGCAATCCAAATGTTTTCACGCAACCGTAGAACTGAGTTATTTATTTGATAGAAAATCATCTTTCTCTACGCAGATAAAAAAAAATGCTTTTATGACATGACATCAAACAGTGAGTCGTTGCCACGCATATGTTGCCCTACTACAAATCTCACTACCACACTACTCACATTATCAGGTCTACGAAGACGCAATACAGCAACGTATCCGTCGGTGCATTCACCTTAGATCTACGCTGACCTATCTCACACTTACGCTCATGCTGCTCTCCTGACCAGGGGAAATGTTCGATTTGCTTGAACGCTCTCGATTGTTCACTTGAGAATATTGGACTCTCGTTTCTCATTGTGATCTCAGGTCATTGATCTTTAATAGTAGTAATATTCGAAAAAAAAAACAAAAAAAAGAACTCAGTTGCTTCAATATATGTATTATCTAAACCTTTGTCGAAGGAATTAAAAATATCGTTGTGTATTTTGCAAAATTATTTCAACGTAAAAAAAATACAAAGTGTGTTATCAGTAAGCCATTTAAACGAATGGTGGTTTCGAAAGTATTTAAAAACTTAATTTACTCACAAATTCTAAAACGCTTTACATTCTATTCCTGACATAAGTGAACGAAGAATAGTATTTTGAAGTAGCTCGTAAACAATACACACACACGCAACTTTCAACTACATCGAAAATTAAAAACCATCGAAGAAACAATTTTTCGTGGGTTTCTTTGAGATGGTGCTATCTTGTGTAGAATTAATTTGATTACAGCTAGGTTAAATGAGTGGTCGTAACATCTTTAGAAATTTCATAAAACTCGCCTGCAAACAGTTTCCCGAGCGGAAAAGGTCGTCGAGCAAGTTCCACGAAGAAGAATGTTGTGGAAAACATCTCGGTCACTTGACGTATAAATATGCGAACTCTAATACGAGATTTGGAAAATGTTACGGAAAGGTTACAGTAATAACGATAGAAACTGAGTGACTTAAAACTTGTGTCACTTGTAAAAACAAATATACACGACGACATGTTATATTTTATACAGTAATTAGACGATAAAAAAAAATTATTATTATTATTTATTTCTAAAAATACTTAAATAATATATTCTATTTAATATTTTAATTTTGTTCAGAGAGATAAATATATTGACATGTATTGTACGGGGATATAAGAGAGAGTTAAAGCCGAAAGAGCAATGCGCTCGCTACGACTCTCCATCTACCAGAGCGGTAAAAATCGTAAGGAGGATTCGCGGTCTTTATGCGCAGATAAATTTACGAACTAGGTAGTTCAGGTGCGCGACCAGGTGTCCACTATCAGGATACTAAGTAGCGAAGAGGATTGTATTCGTTTTTCCCACGCTGATCGCGTAATTCGATTGTTACACAATAGATCTCAATCTTTCTCAGTAATTAAACCGCTAATATTAACTAAAAGTTTATTAATTATAAATAAACACTTTTCTCGTATCAATGCGTTTGTGTATATCAATATTTCATACAAAATGCAAAATATTGTATATTAAGTTATTTATGTGCAATATAATGTTTTGTTGCAAATGCAATTTAATCGAATCGAGAAAGTCATGTCGACTTGCATATGAAAACAACCGTGTACACGGTTTCTTACGGTCTCGTTCCGCACCGCGAAACGATCGTCGAAGCGATCGAGCAATCATCGTCCACCTGAGTTTCCTGAGCAAAGAACCGGTTGGTAACGTTAGCTTGTCGATCTCTCACGCAACCTGATTCCCTGGTCAAATGCACCTGTTTGGTCACCTCAAGCCAGGACTTACTTTTCCAGGATGTCACAATGTACTACCCAATGACGCTTGGTGAATTCGATCTTACGGTCGATTTATAAAAATAAACAAAGAATTCTCGGAAACACATCTGCGCGAGAATCACCTGTGCTACCTTCTAAAGTTGCTGCGAGCTTGATCGGCTCGCAGGTTGTCGGCTCGATCTCTCGATCGATCGTCTCGATCGTCTCGATCGATTCGATCGACACGCGCTCGAGGGTGAATCGAGTGAAGCAGCAACTGATTTTTATTGAAACGACGAAATATATATATTTTGCAATCTATTAAAATAATATTGATGATTGATCGCGCATATAAAAAACAACTAAATTAACAAAATCGCGAGAAGTACACACAATGAGTTTTTTCTTTGTTACATGTGTGAGAAACTTATGTAAATGCGATCTTTTTTGTTATAGTGTGTGTGTAGTTTCATTGCGTTTCACTCTCCGATTTCTCTGTTAAATATTAAGAACTGTAAACTATCAATGTCTTTTTTATCGACAATAAATCTTCCTTTCATAAAAAAATCCGTATATAAGTCGATACTTTCATGTATGTATGTCAAAGTATTGACACCTTTCACAATAATTGGTCGCGTTCAGCGGAACAATTGCTGAATTGTTGTCTTGTCAAAACACTCGTTGATGTGTTGATTCTAAAAGTAAGAGCCAATTACGTTCGATTGCTACAGAGCAACTTGTTCTACTGAACGTCATTGATTCTTTTGTAGTTGACCTCGTGTGTCGCTTCAGCCGCTGTCAAATGTATATTTTTGACACTTCAGGGTTATACGAATTTATGTGTGTACACACATAAAACCATAGTGCGCGCAGCGCTTGGATCTGTCATGTCTGATTCTAAAAGGTGATATATTAAGGTAATATATTATATAATAAGACTCGCAAATTTGTTTGGACCGAATGCGACACATCTGTGTAACACACATTTGAATTTTGTATTTGGTAGTATTAATATTATAGTTTGATTACGGCTGTCATTGCTTAAGTAGTTAGTCTGACAAAATAGAATTATCTGATTATTATTATTTGATACAACAGAGTGGCAGGTGATTGGAGACAAGTTGAGGGGATTAAACTGATTAATTAATTATGCACAAAATGCGGATTGCCTACAGAAATTTAATTCCTCGGATAATCTCTTCGTCGCGCGCGTCGCTCAAGCGAATTTCCTGTCATTCCGTTCACCGACGATGGAACGTAAATTTGTTACGCTAATGTCTCCACTTCGAGCTGCAAATTAGCTGCATTAATTTTGATCTCCGGGCATGCACACTCCGGATCGCCTCCTCCTCCCTTCTCGCGATGTTACCGGCGCGATAAATCGCGCTACCGCCGAATGCAAAGCAGATGCAAACAAAACAATTGACGGACCGCCACGATTTTGCGCAAAAAATGGGTGAGTTTCGTCAGAAGGGCTACCGCAGAATTTATTGCATCATTCATGGCTGTCCCCTTTTCTCTGTCCGAATCCACTAGAATTATCCCGATTCTTCTATCTCTTGTGCCGTGCGGAATCATAAAAACGCAAATCGTAAACATTAAAAATTCGTACCTTTTTTTTTTTTACGCGCGCTGATAACTTGCACGTAGCGAGCAACGATTTGCAAGAAAAAAAAAACAAAGTGAACGTAAAAGTTTTGCAGATGTTTCTGTTTGCTCAATATTTCCTTCCGCCGAATAAATTTTAAAGTCAAATTTAGCAAGCAACAATAAAAAAAAAAGCTGACTAAGTCAAAATATGTTCATTATAAACTGTGTTCTTACGGACAACGCGATGGTTTATGCAAAATTCGCGAAATGACGATAAAACTACTTTCATAGAAATTTCAACGAAAGTAGATGAAGTTTTAAAAACTGTCGTTTTTCTAAAAGTTGATATAAAAGTAGGAAGATCTCAACGCTCTGAGAGATTCTTATATTAAAATATTTTAAATTTATTTTATTTATGATTTCATTCAAGTTAAAATTCTTTCTTAATAGAAAGATTTAAGACTTTTGATTAAAATATGTTAATTATTTTTATTATCAGCGTTTGCGCCGAATATCTGCGAATTAAAAGATAAAAAGACATTATTCCTGAAAAATCGGCAAGGAGAAGCTTGCCAAGTTGGCTCGCTTATTGCAATAATTTTTCTACAAATTAAGGTCGAATAAGAATTTTACTGCTTTGCATAAAATCTTCGCCATGCATGTATAAAAAAAAAAATATGCTTAAAATTTACTACCAAAAGGATAAATATAAAAGAAAAGTTGCCTTCGCAAAGCCGTGAGATTCGATTAGTCTGCGGTAATCCTAAACTAGATATTATCCTAACGGATCATGTTGCATAATCTATCATTATCTCTATCATCGCGCGAGCAGAACAAACTTGAAATTTTCTTCTAATTTCTCGTAAAACTTTGTGAAATTCGGCGGAAAAACAGATGCGCAGTTATAACTTTTTTTTTATATGCGGCCAAAGAGAAAACTGATCGAAGATCATTTCAGTTGAAACCTTTTCTCACAAAAGTACAATACTATTAGTTTTATTCACATATGCAGAGTATATAAAAAAAATAAAAAAAATATGTAATAATATTATTTAAATGTTATTTAAGAAACAATCGTGTTTAGTCAAATAGATGACAAACTTGTATATATAGATGGCACGTAAATATCTTCTGTTCGCGTGCATTTTTTTTTTTAACCTCATGGAGGCGACATCGATCCGAACTATTCTCGTTACAGTGCGCGGAGAACAGGAAAAAACGCCCTTTCCTCGTTCCAATGGCGACACTATTATCTTACTGCTCGACTGCGCTCATTGCCACACATTGACCTTACGTAATTGTTTCGTAATAACGCGTAACAAAGTTATACATACACACACACCCTCTACACCATCGAGGGCATCAACGCTGCGTGCAATAATATCGGGGCGAAATATTTGTGTACGCGTGGTTATCGGCGGTTTACGGCAATCGCCGAATTTTCGCGTTGCATGCGAGAATTGCACGTGAAATATAACAAAAAAAAAAAAAAAAAAAAAAAAAAAAAATCTTGTTCAAACACACGTAGTGTGCATTTTCCAACATCAGAGATCAAAAAGAGAAGAGTTATTTCTATTTTATTTTTGTTTTTGCGCAATATCATTATTATTAATATATCTAAATATATTTATATATCTAAATATATTTATATTTTAAGAATGTAAATTTTTACACATTATTTTCAAATTGAAATTTTCACTTCTTAAATCCATATAAGATGCTAGGTTTGCATTACGTATATGAAAATGTTCATATTCCCTTCCCAATTAATTTAGAAATTATATTGCGAAAAAAACCCTTCGGTCAGGAATCAAAGCTGGAATCTTCGGCTTTCCGTGCCAACGCCTTCTCTATTTAGATATATTTATTCCGCAAAACATCCAGCATATTGCTTCCTATTACCGGTAAATTTCGTTAATAGTTTCAAATTGTATGAGCCTTTCAATTCTTTATTAATTTGTTAAAATAAATAAATTTTGTATAGAATATTAAAAATTTAACGTAGATCGCGTTGATACAAAATATTTTTGTTGCAATAGTACGTAGTACTATTATACTAAGTAGCGTTTTGATCAGGAATAAGATTTTTTTATGCAAACATCATAATATCGCATATCGATATATATATCGCATATCGATATATATCGTATATCAATATATCGATATATATCGCATATCGATATATCGATTTTCTTTTTGTACTACCAGAATCACAAGAAATTTAATAGAAAGAACGTTTTAGATGTATGGAAAGATCTCATTTGTGAGTAATCCTTTCTCAATGAAGATATCGTCAAATGTTCGGGATTTATCTTTCCCGTGCAATCTGTGTTAATTCAAAGCTCGCTTTGTTTATGAAAGCCGCCGCTCACGGACGGTGATAAACGTTGCGAGATAACGCGGATGGCTTAACGTCGGGAAACGCGGCAATTTCGTCGCAATGATCGCGGTAACAAAAGAGCAGCGTGCGCTCGCTGTGTCTTGCGTCGTCGTCTTTCCCTCTCGCATTAGAAAGCATCAGGAGATACGTGTTCCTGACGCAGGCGCAATTAAGTCTCGTCCGCGAGGCGCAACGCATGCAGATATTGCGCCGGTTACCGCCTCGATTGTGGAGCAATTACCACGGTACTCGTTACACGCTCGACAAACAACTACGACGCCGCTTCCTCCGCCGCGGCAGTTCCGTTTCTCTTCTCCTTCCCTCGCTCCTGATGCGAGCGCGAAATTCGCGGCGCGTGTCGAAACTTCCGACCGACGACGATACTTCCGACAATAAAGAGAATGTGCACCTCAACAAACGGAACATGCACGTCAGGGTGCCACGACATAGAATATTGTTGCTCGCTTTCAGCGCGTGTAAAGAATCTTCTCTACATGTACCGTAATTTCGAGATTGATTAAAGATCTTGCCATCTTTGGAATATTTCAAAAGAGGAATAAACACGTGAACACGTGCGCACTTTTTATAAATCAAGTAGAATAAAGCAAACGATTAGCATTTTAAAAACCTATCAATTTTTTTTGTTTTTAAGAGACAACTAAAGAACTCTAATATAATGTTGCCATAAAAAATCTAAATTAATCTTACTGTAATTTAAATGTGTTTTTGTGCCAGCACAATAAAATTAAATTAACGACATAATCGAAAAAATAACCACAGACAAAAATGTTAACAGAAGAAAATCTAATTGGAAAAAAATCACAATAAGTGCCAATCATTGGAAGAGTGCTAACTATAGATTATTCTATAATTTTATAAATGTACTTAAACTTACAAAAGAGATAATTATTTGTTCGTAACTGTAATGTTAACATTTGTCACATTAGTCTTCATTTTCGCAAAAACCGTAATTACTTCACGAGTTTAAACGCGATGTCTATATAGGCAGACTGGCAATTATGCGGGAAATGCGCGGAACGAGGAGGTACATTAACGGGGATATCGCTTTCTATAAAAAGCTTATTTAAGACGCTTATAGCCGATCGTCGGCTGCTTTATTTGCGATACCCTGCGGCTGTTCCGCGGAAAGACAATAACCATCGGCGCGCGCGCGAGGGGTAATTCCCGCGAGGCCAAAAGAGAGAGAGAGCGAGAGAGGAAACAGATATCGAGGAAATGGCATGACCAAAGCTAGCCGCAAACAACGCAGAAGCCGAAGTAATGACGGGTTACTGACGAGCGATACCGCAGCGGCAATTATACCACCAGCGAGCTGTGCAGCTCGATATTCAGCGGAATGTCTACGAAGCCATAGTGACGTGATTGTCCGTCGATATTAATTGATAAAACGATATCTCGAATTATTCCCGAAGCGATGATATTTTACAAATCGCGAAAATCTCAACAAAATATGACAGCTCGGCGCTCTTGTTATTCGTCATGGAACAAACTTGTCTGGTTTTGTCAGTCTCGTTAAAATCAATATGCAGAGAACAATTCGAAACAACCCTCAATTTTCATGGCAGCTTCTTTGAACAATTTAAAAAGGATTGAAATCGGGGAATTCAATGCGTGTAATTTATGTTAAATTTTATTAGTAAATTCACGTGCTAAAAGTTGAAAAAGAAACCAAAAAAGACAAGTACAAGAAGAAAGATTATTTTTCTAACTAAATACATACATAATTATTTTTATCTGTAAGCTTTTTTTTTTATAAGTTCTTGACTATTTTTATCGACGATATAAGACGACTAGAGCCAGAGTTCAAGGAAGATTCAAGTTAATTTCCAGTGACATGAAAGACAGAGTCTTCCGGGGCGGAAGAATGAAGCGTTCATTTAGACGACGAGACTGCAAAGTCCGTTTCCGGACAGCAGCACCCGGCAATTTGCTTCTCTCTGTAATTGTGACGCATTCGCGCGTTACCGTGTGTCCAATAACATTAACAAGATTGCTGCAGATTCACGCACGTTATGCCTAAGCAAATTGGCGGACAAACGTTTAGTGAGATCCGCGAGCAAATCGACCGAGTCAGTTGCGGAAACACGTATGGAAAAATTCGAAGGCTCAAAAAATCGATTATCAAATGTTGTTGCAACTAGACAGTGTTTTTCTTTAGTTAGTTATTTAATTAATTAATAAATAATTTGTTCAATATAATTTAGTACTCAAATATTTTAATATTTCGAATTTTAAGTACAAAGTGATGTCATACAAGCTTTTACATCTTCACATATAAGTTTCAATATAAATAAAATAAAACTTGTAATCACAATAGTTTCTCAATAACTATTTTCACAATTTCCAAAAACAATCTCATTTAAGAACCAAAGACTCTGACAACATACGGAAACAAAACAGAATCTAATTGTTTTGAAATTGAGTTACGGTAAAGTGTTGCGTTGCAGCAACATTGCAGTATTAGTCAATCGAACAGGGTTTAATTAAGGGAAGGTTGTGCTTGAGGATTGCAAACATTTACTCAAACCGGAAATGATTGATCTAGTCAGCTTCGATTGTAAACTAAGGATTGAAACTGAGACCACACGGACCGTTAGAACTAAGGTCACACAGAATGGGGTTTACGTGTCAAAGGGTTATAGTCGGGTTGTATATAAAGGGTTCGGGAGTGACAACCATATTTCCTGCAATAACCTCAGATCGCGCGCGATAGAATTGCACGCCTGTGGTACGATTGCGGTCTGTGTTGCAATCGAAACACAGACTACAATGGAAAAATCAATCAACCACGTATTCAAGTTCCAAACATAAAAAATATGGAAACTAGATAACAAATTTGATATTGTACAATTTAATAAAATAAAAACACATGTGTCAAGACTAAAAAACATAGATTATTAAATACCTGTTTGCTGATAAACATGTTTTTTTTGTTTTTGTTATTTTACTTATTGTTTTCTTTGCAGTTCAAAGAGATATTTACTCGTATACGAAAATCGAGAGTACTACAGCGCTATTAGCTACACAAGTGAGTATCTCGCGCATTCCTGCGGTGCCAGCGAGTAACCAGATTATGTGGCATGCATAGGTGAATTAGCAGGCAAATATTCGGTAAATTCGTTTGTTGGCCGATCGATATGTCGTGGTATCGGTATCCAGCAAATTCGATTGTTTGAATAGCGATCGAGATGCTCGACCGAGTGAGACGGCAATGTCCGCGGATGATAACGGATATTCTAATTTTAAACGGACAATTGAACTCTATTAAAATTACAGACAAATTCGATATCAAAAAGTACTGTTCTTATAATCAAATTTTACTTTCAAAAAATACTACTTTTTTATATTACTTACTACTGATAAGGATTTACTTCCTAAGAAATAGTTAAAGAGTTGCTTATCTTGTTTAAATAACATTTATCTTGCTCGTCTTTACTACAGATAAAAAAAAAAAAAAAAATGAAACAGTGTCACACGTACGTTTTCCTCGCAGGCGCGACACAAAACAGACATAAGAAATGATCGAGCGCGAAGCGTTTTAACGCTAGCACTGTTCAAAGTTACGATGAAGCTCACGTACTACTTGAATGTGTTCTTCCGTACATCAAAAGTTCGAGCCTGAAGATCCATTAAACTTTATCTCGCTACTTGACTCACCGTTTCGCAAAGTTGGCTAAAGAAATTCCGCCGTAGGTCCCTCACTACCTTTTTTCCGCCTTCTTTCGTCTCTGGTTCAGCGCACCGTGCAACACATGAGACCGCTTCGCACTTCCTTCCGCGCAGCACGTCCACTAGTTCGAGCCTCTACGGAGTCCGAGATCAAATCCCATAAAACAGCTGAGACTTTCCGTAGGTGGAAAATTCACGGCCGACTTGTGTTTTAAAATTTCGATCTTCGCAGAGTGATTCGCGGCAATGCCGACGCCGCGCGACGGATCGAATGTCGCGCGCCACAATACCGGTTTCGTGAAAGTGGATTACGCACGTGGAAGTGAAATTACTACCTACTGCCTCGAAAAGAGGAAGGTTTGACATTTAATGCAAGTTATGGTTTAAGCGCGAACGATCTCTTAAATTCCAAAAATATCTCAACGGGAACGAGTCATTTTAAAACGGCTAATTATTACTAGACCACTTTCTAATTTTATGATTACTGTTCGTAAATGAGCTGTTCACGAGATGAAGTTTTTGAAAACGATATCTCCTCATTTATGTTTGGAATATGTAAATAAAACTAATCGATACACCATCGACATTTGATGATTTTCAGGTTTTATCGGTAAAATTATGCGAAGCTCTCACAATAACTTGTTGCATGTGCTACCGACTCACTACAATATGCTAATCAAAACGCATAAATTCTTATAATGCGGAAATGTAGAACCTCTCGATTGCCAAAATTGCCAAACACCTGCGTGTAATCTGTCTCGATAGCTAATTGATTGATGATCATCATGATCGAACTTGTAAAAAGTGAAAAAATACGGAACTAAAACGTCGTAAACAGTTTTAAATATTCTGATAAAATGTATCGGTGATTTATAAGATTTGAGAGAGCTGCTGGAATATTAAAATTTGATTTTAAACTTTAAATGAAGAAGAAAAAGTAAAAAACAAAATGTTAAACACAAAATGACAGATATTGCAGATTTTCTGAAACTGTCGCGCCGAAGAAAGATAAAAGAGCATTGTCACTTGACGAACTATCGATTTTTCATGAACGTTTGTAAGAGTGAACGCGTTAGAGCGGCTAGCGGAACGCAAATTAGAAACGGAATGTCTACGATAGCAAGCGTTCTTTAAGTGTATACATGCATTGCGAAACAGTCGATTTATCGGTCAAAAACCTTTACACGCTATAATCAATCGACGGCACTATTAAAACATATATTATAAATTTGTATTTTGATCTTGCTCAAAACTGACATAAACTTGCGTCCAATTACACGTATCTGTTTAATGAAAGATTCGATGATTCTACACGATAACTAACATTATCATATTAAACATAATATAATCATAACATTATCATATTACGCGTAATACACATGTAACTGTATTTACCTACACACAAATTATAATATACTCATATATTAATTTGATATAATATAGAGTGCTTTAAAAATATGTTAATATTTATATGCAAGTAACTTTTTTGAAGAAACAGAACTTTTAAAAGGACATAAGATATATCATAGCAACAAATGTTTTCAAAAAGTCTCTTCACATTATCATCGTCAATATATTCTTCTTCAAGTGATCTCCAGAACTCCAAAACACTTTTTAAACATGTACATACAAATTCTTTACATGTGTTAATATTTGTTTTAAGCATTCTGTACAATTAACAGCAATGACTAACTTTAGATTCTCTAATGTTATCACAAAAACACATTTAAGAATATTGCAATTGTGTATCAAGTTGTCGTGTTTTTTTCCTATAAATTGTAGTTTATTTTAAATCCTCAAAAATTACGACTTGCTCTAAATTTTAAGCGTTTTATCTCCGCAAATTGAATTAGTTTATCAGGCTCGTTACATACACTGAAAAGTTTCTCTCATGTGGATTATCACGTTCAATTGCTTTGCGACAATGGTAACGCTTAGATGGCTTCTAATTTCCTCACGCACACAAACAGCAATATACGCAATCCAATATATACAGCAATCGATCATCTACGGCCAATCACACCCCTATGTATAATCCGGGTGCGACCAAACAAATTATTTCCTGCCGATTAGCTTGACAATCGTTCACGAGTAGAATAACACGCGGCAAACCTAATACACAGCAGTTGGTCATTGAATTAAATTGCACATCCACGTGACGCACATCGCCGTTTCGTTTATCTTTGTGTTCGCATTCACAGATATTTTTGCGCCCGACCGCAATATTTACCGCGGAGAGAATATAATTGAATTAATCAAAACAACACAGTTCTTGTTATTGCACGCAAATCTATTTAAAATATAAAAATTAATATATTGTTTATATGTAGAAAAAATATTTCAAATATGTTATTAGTTATCACGATCGATCACGAACTCATTTCTTTTTGCGTCTTAATTATTTAAAACAATTTTTTAAATATATATTTGTAAAGTATAATTAAAGTTGCAGAAAATATTATACATTCATATTATGCGAAGCACGTGACAAAACGCACATTTTACGTAATTTTATATAAAACTTTTGAAAAAAATCTCATTTTGACTTTCGCGTAATTTTCTCAAAGCGTTTTTATGCGTTCTAACAATTCACGCCGGATTGACAAAAGATACAATAATGAATGCAGTTATATTGAGACGTAAATTTCAGTATTGTTACCAGAAGCAATCAGAGGCAGCTGTCATCAATTTCAATCCACGTGGTATCGATCGAAGCGCGATATCAAAGCTGTCAAGCGCGTGCTTGATTGAGGTATTTGATGAAAAAGTTACTTCCGCGCACTTTAAAATCTTCGCGATCTTGCACGAATACGCGTCAAGTTAACGATCTCGAACGTAAGCGAGCTCTTTCTATACTGTTTATTCGGTCTCGTACGCTCTCGTTCTCACGAGTATCGAGCGGATTACGTGGTCCGCTTTAGGGCGCGAAAAGAAAAGAAAACCACGACAGCGAAAAACCCGCCGGTACGCCAGGCGACACGCGAACGACTCGAGACGGACGATCCCCGAGGAGTCTTAGCCCGCTGTACCAGATGGAGGTCCACCGAGACACTGACGACTTCTCTCGTTACCAGGACATTCGCCAAGTCTCTCACAGGTTGAAATTAGAGAGAGAGAGAGAGAGAGAAAGGCATTTGTTTCGCTCGTTTGTGTGCACGTCGAGTGTGCTCACTCTCACTTGCTCGCGCTCGTACTTTTCATGATTTTCTCCTGTCTCCCCGCCATGAAGCCTCGTACTTCGAGCACGTGGGGAGAGAGTGAGAGGTCTGTCTCGTGAATGATTTCGCGAGGGCTTGGCCCGAACTGCCGCGCATATGTCACGGTAACGATCGAAGAAGTTGTCTCTTCCTTCGGGAGTAATGTTGCGTTTAAGCCCGGATGGAATTGAGGGTTAGATAGATTGAGAGTATTTTGATGTATGTACGTCTTTTTTCAATCAAGACGGACGTATGAATGAGAAAGAATAAATTATCTTTTTTGTTAACACCACAAAGATAAGAATCACAATAAATTTGTTTTTTTTTGTTTCAATAAAACTACATTTTCATACACTAACATCCTGTATACTTTGACTTATGACTTTTATTGAATTTTTATCTGACATTTTCAGGAACTGTTTCATCTATCGTGATTATTATTATAATTTAAAGTACATTAAGCCGCGATAACAAAAACGTTACAACTTCGAATGACGTTACGTGATCATCGCGAATACGAAGCTCACACGGACAATTTTTTCGCAACATACTTCTCGAGACCACTGATAAGTCATTTATCATTCTAGCCGGGTTAACAAAACATATAATCACAAGCGACCTTTATCAGTGATTTCACTTACGTAATATCGTAATGCAAGCGAGAGTAGATTCCTTTAAGATATACCACATTTCTGGCTCATCGCGAAGAAATCTATCGCGATAGATTTTGTACCTTCACTGTAAGACTGCGTACAGTAAGACTGTACATGATGAGAACAACGAACACATTCCCTTCAGCCGTCATAAAACATCGGTGCCATCGAGATACGTAAACGACGATGCGCTCGCTGACGATTTCGCTGACCCAGAACGACCGCGTGATTATCATTTCTTAGACCTTATTATAGTCTTCTCAAATAACATTATCGAATTTATTTAAAACACTCTATTTAGCGGCTGTCTTTATATGTGTGCAAAGTTTCATCAAAATTTGAATTTTTGGATTTGCGAGGATTTTGCCTTGCAAGTTTACCAATTAGAATAGATGTAACGTAGGTTCGATGCGAACTTGAAATAATAATTTACGCGAAGCAATTACACGTATCTCGACTCTGGTTACGGCTTCTTCTTCGTTATTTTTTTTCTAGAGTACTGTAATGCCAGCCGATTAACAGTTATAGACCATTCATCAAGTCTGTGCTCTACAACGCGATGTATCGTGACCTACTCTCCGCACTAAGCTACAAATTAGAAATCCTCTCCGCGGAATTAACGAGTATAAATAAAAAACTTGCCCGTTCGATCGCTTCCTAGTTCATTGATTGTCTGTCTCTGTCTTTCTCATACATCGAATTGTAAGATGTCTCGGATGTTACATGTTCGCGTGTTACGAAACTTGTTACGAGATATCTTTTCTCTCTACTCTCAGATCGAACATCGAGACAGAAATCAATGTATATATGGAAAATTGATATCGTAATGTTTCTATCGTAAAATCTTATGAGTCTCGATCAGGAATATTAGAAGGTGCTAACATCGATTTACGGTAAATCAATTACGGTTGGCCCGAAGTGCCCTCGCTAATAGGCCTGTAGAATGAAACTGTTCTAGTCGTTAAGCGCTTCGTCGAGTTAATTGTTGTGGTGACTTTGAAATTTGTAGCTCGCTCGCGATTAGCGATACGTCATGCAGTAAGCTGGCACGTGACAAATTGCAACGTTATTGCTATGGATACGCACTAAGATAGAAGATAATCTTCTAGTCTGATAGAAGATGATCTTCTAGTTTGTGAAAAGATTTATTCAATATGTTTTTAAACTTGTCTCAACGTTACTTTCTATACTTTGTGTAACAAATTAGTTCTTATCAAGTATCGTATATCAAAATATATTTATTTAAAGAAACAGTTTTCTACACACACATAAAAAAAAAAAATTTACAAAATGGTAACGTTACATTTAGTAAAAATAATTTCATTTTGATTATTTAATGCTTTTGTGATGTTTTAAGAGAATTTATAAAAATAGTTTTCTGATTTGAACCGCGTTAATGTCATTATATTTTAAATAATCTTACTGTTGAGAGAAATTAAAAAAGATGCTAGTGCTACGCCCAACTACTTAAATAAGTTTGCCTAAGTTTTATCAAACAGATTGCGTCGAAATAATCTTCGAAAGTTTGAAGTTCAGTGTTACAAGAGAAATCAAGCAACAAGAAAGATGTTCGCTGTTAACACTCACTTCAGCGCCAGCCGAATAATAAAGACACCTTTCTAACTTTGGAAATCAATGAGAAACGCTGATGAGCAGACTTTTCGAGAAGTCGAATAAATTAAAAAGTGACTTCGACAATGAGCGCTTCGCAATTCGAAAATTGTCGCGAAGGACGTCGCGAATAACGAAGGCAATAATTTTCGCCGCAATATAATCGTTTGCTTTTAGCGGTGCGAGGAAGTTTCCAATAATTGACAGAGACGCGGCAATCGGGAGCGTTTCGCGAAGGCAGAAAGTCGTAGACAATGGCCGCTGTTCGTACAAGGCTTATGTACACTCGTCGTTGCCGATTAATTATCGAAACAGCAATTGAAATCTTGAACGCTGAGTAAATATATTCTGTCTACAATATAATTTAATTAACAAGTAATTAAAATCTACATTGATTGTGATTTTACGAATTGAATAAAACTACCGTCGTGTCTATTATTGTGTTTAATATTAAAAAGACATTTTTAAATTATCACTATTTTATCAAATATACTAGTAGATTGCTACGAAAGTAATTGCGAAAGTAATTTTTTTTACTTAGTAAATACTTTGTAAATGTATTTTAAATAATTTATTAAATAAATAATTATTTAATAAATTGTTTTAAAAATTGTTTTTGCATCAATCTAATATATGTAAGCTAATTTTTGCTTTGGTATTTTACTAGTCTCACAAAGAAAGCTTGATTAAATAAAAGCAAATATCGTCACGATCGATTCTTGTGTTTCAATATGTCAAAGCAATCTCATTAACGTAGTTTGTCACGGGACTCTTTGACGAATTCAATGAGCTATTTTTATGTCACGAGAAATTACTTGATACATTTCATACACAGAGAATAAATGCGACCGATTTATATAATACGCGTCAATACCGACGAATTTTACGCGAGTTAAATAACGGCATGTACAGGACGCGTTGTAAATTAGAATCAAATGCTTTAGAATGTGTGCGATAACTCTGATAGCGTGTAATCAAATAATTGATGGGTTAATCGTATGTTACAGGCGGTAATTCCGACAGTTCGCTGAAATTTTCTCTTGATCGTTCGTCCCCGTTACACATCAATTAAATTCGAATGATTATATTGAATATAAAATCAACTCTCAAAGATTTATTTCATTTATTGCTTAAAAAGGAGGTTTATATTATAGTTCTACACGTTTACATGCATATGTAAACATGTACATCTCTTTTTTTTTTCAGTTTTTCTTTATCGTTAAATCTTTGTTTGTGCATTTAATAGAATCCAACTTCATTATACAAAATCCGTATTTTGTTTTGCAATGTAATGTTTTCATTTGTTCTTGTTAATCTGCGACGCGAGTGTCGAGTTCTCCGCGAATTTGCGCAACGTGAGCGCAACGGCGCGCTAAAGTATGCGCCACTTCACACCTGCGTGGTGGAATACCGGGACTCATCCTGTAATGGAATAAATAAGGAAGCGGAAGCCTGTGTCTTCACAACCTGACATCTTAATTTCCTCAAGATATTTCATCTCGCTGTTTTTTCCTCTCTCCTTACTCTTTTCTTCTCTTCGTGCATTCGTTTCTCTCGCAACTTTGCGATTGTTCTCTCCAATTCTGCGGTTTTCATAATTCGAATGATCACTATGTGAACCAAACCGGTCAAAATGTGAACCTACCTGGTTCAGATGTAAATTTAAATTAATTTATACTAACCTA
>QVNW01002174.1:0-53713 GCA_014825475.1 Pseudomyrmex flavicornis
GCACAATCGAGCGGTTGATTAGCAGTTTTCACAAGTGTCACGTTAATTGATTGTGCAAGCAACACCCCTTGGCGCGCGTGATTTCGCAACAACCGCAATTTTTATGCTTTCACCAATCGACGGACATTCCTGATGCATTCGACACCGTCGTCGCGCATTGAGAAAATTCTCAAAGAAAGTGACGGAATTTTCCGAATCGATTGATGACATTTTGTTGTTGTAACATTTATAAGAAACGATCTTAATCGTAAAAGTGCGCTTAATGCAACGTGCGCGGATATATCTCGCCGGGTCGCAGCCTGGAAACCCCTGGGTTAAAGGCAGATAAGTGAATAGACGACTGATGAGTCACGACTCGTTAAAGGCGAGCGGTTTTTAGGTCATTTTTTTGGCGTTATTCTCGGTGCATCGCGCGAAAAGCGCCGCCTCTATACGTGAGCGGTTAAGTTGATTGTGCTTGCGGATCTCAATTGAGGTCTCCGCAAGCACGCAATCTTCCAAATGTACTAACATTGCACACGTAAGCCGAACGATTATTTGTTGTACGATTTATTGAAACTCTCCTAGCTCTATAAACTTGAAAAATATTTGCATATTTGTTTGTGAAAAAAAAGTTCTTCGAATTGTATTTACTTTGCTTCCAATAATGTGCATACCATTAAATTAAAAATTTGTTTCGAAACTCTTTCACGCGAGGAGAATGAAGTGAGGGTGGGATTTAATATCATTATTAATTTCCGCAAATTGCCTAATGCGTCTTAATTGGTAAACGTGTGGTAGGCGATACGCGGGCTTACTCAATGTTGACTCAAGTTTGTTAAAACAAAAAAACAAAAAACAAAAAAAATAATTCAATGAAAAAGAGTGTTCAGATATTTTAAGACCGAGTGTGCGTCAATGTGCAATAAGTGTGTGAGAAGGGTTTGCGGGTGGATCGATCAGCCGTGCGAGTTAAGTCGAAGACCTCTCTGTGGAGTGAGACATCGGGAGACCGGATATCGATACGTCGCGACAGTTAGGCAGGACCACGACCGTACCCTTTTTTTCGTGCGAGGCACCCACATGCTGCACGGGACAAGCCCCGTGTGGGGAGACAATAAAGCGTCGGTCGTCGACAAGAACCTTCGATAAATCACTGAGCGTGTCAGCTGCGCGAGGTCTGTTCAATTCCTCAATTGAAGAAACACTCGATCGCTTGAATATATCGTCTTCGAAATCACGTGAAATTGTTGTCCCAATGAGTTGCTCGACAAATCCGCGATTCTCTCGTTGAAAGAAAAGAATTTTCTATTGTCTTTATCTGCGATCTGAACTCGTTTACACAAGACAACGAGTGTCTCTCGTTATTTCAAATGTTGCACATAACGTCAATGTTTCAGATGAATCATGATGTCGCGCTGACTCAATCTTTTCTTAAAAGTGGTTTTTTTTCTTTTTGGTATCTTCTAACATTTACAATGTTAATGCGAAATAATCGTAAGCGTTGCCAGACGCGGACTTCGCCACGAAGAACATGCAAATGACAATTCCCAACGCATATAAAATCCCGGTCTGCCAAACCGCATTTTACGACGAGCGTCTGAACGCGACGCGATCTTTTGTCTGCACGCGAGCGAATAGTTTTCCCTTTCTTTTGTGATCATCACGGCAACGTTTCATCGCCGCTGCATTTTTCACACATCATCCAGCGTTGCTGGGCCGCGCCGCACGTGGACCGCGCCGCGTTCAAGGTCTTTGCTGGTTTTCACGAAAGTTTATTTCGCAAAAATTGAATCCTCGTTGTCTTCCTCCGCTCTTCGTCCTTTGGACCTAGCTCAAGGACCAAGCCGCAAGACCAATGGCAACGACTCTCCTTTGCATTCTCGTTGTTCGTTCACCTCCTCTCTCGTCTTCTCTCCGTAGCGTGCCGTGGTTGCCATGGTTGCCAAGCCCCATCAAGGTCCACGGCCGCTGGCATGGCACCCGCACATGGTACGCTACTACAGAGGCGAAGAAAAAAGCTCGATCCGCGCGTCTCGCCGCAAACTGACTGCAAAGCCTGGCAGCGTCGCTCCAGCCAGATTTTTCAGACGCGTACTCCCTTTTGCCTCGCGATTGGTTGCGGCTGAATGAGCTTGGGTGTCGCCAAGTGGTATTAAGATACGGGCTCGTCGAAGAACAATAAGAATTGAGAAGAATTAAAAAAGATCCGCGCAATTCGTCTCTCTCTCGTGCGAGGAAATTAACGAGATGAGAATGAACTTCGTCGAGAAATATAAGAGAAGACATTCGACAAATCTGATATTTTAATTACGCAAAAAAAAATTTATTTATTATAACAAGTTTGTAATTAAGTGAATTTTACAACAAAAAGAATTTTATTGTATTTTCTGCTCACTGTAAAATATCATATACGCTAGCGCGTCAATATCGCGCGCGATGTACCAAAATAACGGGTTGCTCTCTGATTTCACTCTCGGCGGCGTCCTTGAATTCCTTTGCGGATACACGACAATGCTCTCGCTATCGCTGCACTGCGGCCTGGCTCCTCATCGGTTCCCCGACGTACGAGTAGCAGTTATTAATCTGCCCGCAGCGTGGGGAGAATATAGTCTTGGTCTTCAGCCGCGATGTACGCGGCCATTTTCCGTCTAGCCGCCTATAAATACGCGTGGACGTTGCCGCGCGAGGGGCAAAATCCGCGCGTCGAGACGCGCGCTTTCATTTTCGATACCGACGCCGAAAATAATCACGCGGCGCCCTCCTTACCACACTCTGTGCGAGCGGTAATTATCGTAATAACGGGGTGGCGAAAACACCGAACGCTCAAAACGTTATTTGTTCCGACTAACGCTCGACGCTCAAATGACGAGCACTTTCATTTTCCCGTTTCGCATTATAGCCATTCGCCGCCTTGTCGACCGCTCCTGGTGTCGTCGAACTCTCTCGATGTTGTGTTCTCGGAATCTTTTGGCGGCGGTCTGTTGTGTGTGAATCGTAGAAAGCGAGAGAGAGAGAGTGTGTGTATGAGAGAGTGTGAAAGGGGATCGACGAGATTTGAATGTCAATGTGACTCGGATTTCAGATAGGGTGTTGAATCGATATTACACTTTCAAGGTTTCTTTGCACTTATAACAACGCAATTGCGTTGAAATATTAGACGATAATACGCATTTATTATTTTAAATTGAGAGTTCGTCTTTAGTATGTTCCCTGCAGATTGATGTGAAAACTTTTTCAAAAATGCAAAATTGATCGATTTATTAATTTTTGCTCTTAGTAAATTGAGTAATTTTTTTTTAAACTCTCTTTATTAGAATTTATTACTTCTGTATATTGAAATATGACTCTTTTCCACATCTCGGAACAACGTTCGATCTTTCTCGCAGCTTCCTTTGTATTTGCACACGGGAGGAATCGAAACGATCCTCCTCCCACGTACATCGATCCCGATAGTGTTTCTATTCGAACATTTCTATGATTCACGTGTAACATCCGATACATCGAGTCACATGACCGAAGCATCTCCGCGTGTTTCGAGCTAGCACGAGGGTCTCGCCCGCTTTATACAGGACGAAGGGTTTGATCACGCTCTCGGGGAACTGGCACGTCGATTTTCCACGCTCGAAACTCGGTCCTATCGGGTTCCTGTCGATTACGATGTCGTCGAACTCTCGTCGCCGTGATCAGTCGAGAGGGTGAGGGATGTAAACGCGACGCAAGAGCAGAGAAATCAAGAGAGAGAGAGAGAGAGACCGAGCGGGGTCATGGAATTCGTCGTCTAAGCAATGTGTTTGCTTTGATCAGACAAACCGCGGGGGCGTTCGGGACTTGACATTACTAATCACGACGACGCATTCCTGCGGTCTCACGATTTAGGAGAGTAGAGCGAGAGAGAGAGAGAGAGAGAGAGAGAGAGAAACTTCGTGAGAGTAGATTGTACGACGGGAACGCGAAGAGATGTTGGATCTCGTAGACACATTGTGAACAACAGGAACTTTATACGATCTCCCCCGCATCTCTCTCGCCGTGGCGTACACAACCGGCCTCATCGATATAACTCGGTGGTGTTCGAGCGAACGGCCGATGATACCCGGGGGTCATCAGATAAGCCAGTCCGTGTGTCCCTGCTCGTGTGATCACGCTCCGCAGAATCGATCAATCATTTTTTGCGACGGTCGCGCTCCATTTAAACAGCCGGCGTAACGCGATACGTTGCTGCACATCCATGCAGCACAAACTCTCGCGCGCCGTTATTCATGTGCTGCAGTCTCGCTTTCCGTCGAAACCGATCACATACACACGCACACACACGTTTGTTTTTCACAGCTTCTCGCGAGTGCGCGAAATTGAAAGTAAGAAAAATTAATCTGCGCTTATTGTGCGAAGGCGCTCCGCCTACGGTATTTGCCTTTGCTGTCGATATCTCGTTAATCTCTTTCGTGTCGCGTGATTGAGAAATGATTCATGCGTCAAACGTAATGTGTACTTGCAATCGGTGAGACAATAGGGCCAAGAGGTCAGAGTCGTTTGATCATTCTCAATAGAATCGCATTGTGTGTGTGTGTGTGTGTGAGAGACATAATTCTTTTTATGCACAATGTTGTTCTCCAAATCTATTATTACTTATTAGTATTTTGTTAATTATTTAATACAACATAGATTATAGAATATTAATTAGAAATAGTCGGAAGAGGGATTGCGATAAATGTCGATATTTATTGTGTTTACAAAACTCACGGTGCAGTTTCTCCTAACGTTACTCGCTTCATTCATGACCGAAAGAGAGAGAGAGAGAGAGAGAGAGAGAAAGAGAATCAAGCGTACACGCCTGGCACTCAATCAGACTGTCCCTTAGCATGTGATTTGGCGCACATCACGCTTCGTGACCGACCTCCCATCTCTCTCTTTCTCATTATTGGTGCTTCCTCGCCGCAACAAGTCCGCACTGTGTTACACTGTGTTTCACGGTTGCTCTTACTAATTAAGTATAAATTGCTTCTTGCGCGCCGGATGCGAGCGCGAAAGCATCTCCCTCCGCCGGAATCCGCGAACCGCGCGATTCAGAAATCGCCGTTGTCCGAAGGAAGAACTTTGCCTTCAATCATCCCGTCTCGGATGCAGACGAGGACATCGGCTTTCTCCCGCTCGTCGTGATTCGCTTCGATATCTTGTCGCAATGAATCGGACGATCTCGCGCATCTCTCGCGTCTCGTGGGTGGTCTCGAAGAACGGCGGCAACGGCACGTCTTGCGCGTCTTCAATCCGGAGGGATTAAGAACAGCTCGTGATGAGATGCGCTGGAAGTAGCGATCGAAGACGCGCGAGCGAGCAGTCGCTACTTTCTCATCGCGCGCGTGTTGAGCCTTTCACGGTCAGACGTTTATTTCGTGCAATTTAGAAAGAGTTTTTTATGCGCCCGAG
Source organism: Pseudomyrmex flavicornis (assembly GCA_014825475.1). Classification (NCBI taxonomy): domain Eukaryota; kingdom Metazoa; phylum Arthropoda; class Insecta; order Hymenoptera; family Formicidae; genus Pseudomyrmex; species Pseudomyrmex flavicornis. Next base: position 5,404 of record QVNW01002174.1, read on the forward strand.
ATCATTAGGGGGAAAGATATCGTAAATTACGTTATCTCTTTGAGAATCCTTCTTATAGATAATAAACTTGAAAAAAAAAAAAAAAAGAAATACAGAAATGCCACGACATGTAAAAGTTCTTTTAGGGAATTTAATTTAGATACGCCCACGCGCGTTTTGCAATGTCGAAAAATGCAGCTCAGACTCCAAAGTGAGCGTGAGATCTTATCTCGTCACACGAGAGCCGCGGTGAACGGTGAGGGATTTATTAACGAATAAGGAGCGGGCGAATACCGGAGCGTTTTTGAGCTATGACGCGCGGATAACACTATGCTATGCGTAAAGTAAACGAGCGAGGCCGCGAAGGTGGATTATTCCTCGGGAATCTGGTCACGTGCAATCCCTGGCTCGTTACGAAATCCGAGGAAACTCCGCGCTTCGTTGCACCGTAAAGTGATAAAACTGCACCGCACGGACTCGGCAAATAAATTTCGAGGATATGAATGCGCGCTCGTTTACGTCGAGGATGTTTGCTTGTGAGCGCCGGGGCATGCGCGTGCATAAACGGCGATACGTCAAAGCAACAAAGAAGCAACAAAATGTTTGAGTCGAAGTTAATATTTTTTTGCGAAAACAATGGTAAAATAAAATGTGTAGTTCTATTACTGAATTCTACATAAAAAAAAAATTTTTTACACTAAAAAAATATACGATATATTTAATTTTAAATTGAAGTTTTTTAAAAACGTTAAGATAATATATTACCGCGATATTATCCAGGAGTCTTGAACGATATATCTCATCAACCTGCTTATCTCTTTCTCTTGGCGTCGAATTTAAATCGAGGCCGCCGTGTGAATGCATGTGCATGTCGATTGCAAGCCGACATTATCGCGAAGGTCTGCGACATCATCCTCTCTTTTCTGCACTATCCTTCGAATTTATTTCGGGACAATATCTTCAAAGATATATGCCGTGTGTATATATATATATATATATCTCTTGGGAAAGAGAAACCACCGTCTGCAGGATTTTAATGCGGATCCTACGCGACGTTTATGGCCGAAATAAAGAGTGCATCGCGGTCCCGGCGACTCAAACATCGTGGTAGATACGCGCGCTTGCGAGAACCCTCTTAAAACCATGAGAAAGAAAAAGATAAAAAAAAAAGAAAAAAAAACAAGAAGGAAGAAGAAAAGGATAGAAGCTGCTGGCCTATCAGCTCGTTCCGAGCGACTCGTCGCGACGTTGTTTGCCTTGATTATCGCGGATCCGCAGAGTGCTCAGGAGTATGCGTTATTTACATGATGCATCGGAATGTTATTTCAAAATAAAGTTGCCACACGCGTAATCGGCCAAGTGCAAGATTGTGCACACTTGGTCGGTGACGATGTGATTACGCAAAAAGTTTCTTTACATCCGGACTTGTCAGAAAAATTATTTTTAAAAAACATTTTCTTCGCTCCGCAGTAAAATACTGGCAACAGTTTTTATTACTGATATGTTCTCACTTGCATTGGCTGAAGATGATCAGAAATGATCGAAACGTACCTAAACGTTAACTGAGTGTGTGTGTCTATTCAACTCCCGATTTCATTGACCACGTTCGGCGGTGGACCGCGCAGGTTTTGTTTTGATTTTGTATTTGAAGTCTGTTTCAATCGATTAGTTTTTTATTTTGTTCATTTGTGAAAAGACACGTAATAATCACGCTGTGAGATTATGCATCTGGCTGGGTAAAAGAGAGATTACATCACTGCCGATTCATTGGGTGATGCGAGATTGTATCGACGCATGTTACCTTAATAACATCAATTATGTAAGAGCTTTTTAACGGGATTCCGTGGGAGAGCGCACAGCGTACGGTTTTCCTTTCGCTTTCACGTCTGTATTTACGAATGCCGCGGCCTGTTGCGCGACGTCGCGCCTGCGAGAAGAATTCTTGCCTGAGAGATCTTCGTTTGGTGATTAATCGTCGCCGTGTTGTGTGCCCCGGGCGCGAGATGCCGGCAAAGGTAGCCGCAACAACTGCCGTATTGCCGTTCGCCACCTTTTCGAAACGATAAAAATCGGACGATTATCATATGTGAGAACGGTCGCGCTTCAAAAAATGCGACCGTGCGCGCTGATTTAAATGTCGCGATGTTCTGATGATCTCTGGATAAGGAGAGTGAATTCACTGTCAGGAGGAAAAAATTATGCTACGATTGGAGGGAAAGAGAGACGTCAAGATGTTTCAAAACTACTTGGACTAAAAAATTTTTAGAATTTATTTTCACTAATCTCGAATATCTTTCAAACTGCTTCAGAGATGCGAGTATTTGTGTGTCCAACTTGAGTAATTCCGGATGAAACACTTGGTGTTAAACGTCTTCCTAAATCAAAATTTCGTCTGCGATATTTTACCAAGTTAGAAACCTGTCCGAAATTAATGTCAACTCGACACACACACATACACACACACAGCTTCTTAGTAGTAAAATTTAACTTTCTGCGCTTACATGATTGGATAACGAAGAAATACGTTAAATTTCTCTTAAGTCATCTTCTTAATCGTACCACCTGGTGTCTTAAATTCGCCACGACGTTAAACGGGCCAGAGCTCATAAAACTCGGAAACGTTGCTTCTGACACGCTTCTCGGACACGCTTTTACTTCGATGTTTCCGTCTCGATCTTAAGAAACGACGATGAGTTATGCAACAACGCCAGTAAAACGGTATCCATCGTATGCATTGCTCGTGGAATTCGTGTCATAGAGACGCGAGCCAACGGTCGATCGGGGCACGACCGAACACACAAGCAAAGAGATCTGCAACACAGAGAAGTAACGCATTAGAAACGCGTGTACACATCCGGTGTTGCGACACCCGGCACTGGCCCGATTAGAGACGCATGAGAATGCGAAGCCGAAGAAACAATTGCTGATCGCGATAGCCAGTTAATACGAAGTCATATCTGTGTGAATACAAATAAAATCCAATATATTTTCTAATAAAACAATTTAAAAAAGTAGAACGTTAAAATACATAATAAGAATTACATCGAGTTTTGCATTGCGAGAATTTTTTTTTATGACAGAGATAATGTTTCACAGATATTTACACGTGTATAAATATAAACTCAAAGACAAATGTTCAACGAAGATGAATGTCTTGCCGTGTATCGGGCTTGAAAGCTCGCGTGCCGCATTTTCAGATCCGAACGTGTCTCTAGTCTCGCGCTGACCCATTTTACCGAATGCAGCTGTGATAGGAACTTTCGGCGGTATTTTTGGATCGTGTGATTCACTGACACACAGTCGGGAAGACGGTGTTGCGGAGAGGTATGCACGGCGCGGATTCGTTTTAAAACGCCCACGTCTGCGGAAAGTCGGCCGCGCGGGGCAATCGCCCGCGCGATCACGCGAAGTTTCGTTGAACTCCCTTCCCGGAGTTAATAACGGCGGCCTAACCACCGCCCGCAAAGCTTGTGTCGGGGATCGATGTTTGATTAAGAACGTGAGATTGTCCGTGTAAAGCCCCGAGCAGCTCTGAGCCGCACTCGCGGCTAAGTGGGAGATGTGAAGCCACGACGACGTTCAAGGTAGAAAGTAGACCGACCGCCGCGTCATAGTTTCCGCGGCGATTATGATACACCGTTGTTGCGGGCGTCCCTAAGTCAGTCGCTATTAGCTCTCGATGAAATGGATCTTTCGTTCTGAAAAAACGCAATCCCGGGTATCTATAGCTCTGCTATATCCTTTTAATCTCAAAATGGAGTTCTCGTTCGCTTCGAGTTACGTATCAAGTTTGCGAGATCTGCAGCGGCTGCGAGATAAATTCCGCGTTCTATTAAACTGCAACAAAACAAGCTTCTCTTGTGGTTGAAAGGAATTTCGTTGTATTTTTTTTTTTTGCTGTCATTATAGTAGTTATCAGTAGTTTGATAAGGAGGATTAATAGTTATCAGCGCGACGCTCGGTTCGATAACCGAGAGAGAGAGAGAGAGAGAGAGAGAACCGTGTCTCGTACGTGTTAAAGCTAAACGATACTTCACATCCGGATTATAAGAGCTTACACACACGTGGCTACACAGGAGTTATCGCTTAAACGAAGAAGGCGGAAGCAACAGTGCAATTTCAGCGATAAGCCGGTTTAATCGCACGGTCCTGAAATCGCGTCTCGCGATCATCGGCGATGTCGCCCAGAAGATCGCAACGCGCGACGCAATTCCGATTTGTTCACGTCATTGACGTATTGTCGCGCACGAAGATCTTCCTCTCTCTCTCTCTCTCTCTATCTCTCTCTCTTTCTTTTTAATCGCGCGAGTGCATTGGTACGCGCCGTTTTATTTTTCACGCAATAGGCGGCTTGTCGCGGCGACGAGTAATGTATCGATCGTGCGATTCGCGCTCCTTTCTGGAGAGAACTCCAAGCTCGGTCATGGTAATCGTCGAGTAATTCTCTCGACCGCGGTGTCGACTGTGGTCAACGCGCTGTCGCGTCGCCGGCCGCCGCGGCCGTTTTAAACGACGCCCCGTCGGAATCCTCGGATCGCACGCATCTCTCCAACGGGGCCCCAACAACGACGACGCAGCTGCGCTCGAGTCATCGTCGTTGCGCGCATCTGCGCCCGCGCGCTATCGCTTCATCGTAATCTGGCGGTGAGATGCAACCAATTTCTCATCGCTCGTCGATTCTAATTGCATATCAAGCGGCGCTTTTGATGCTCCCCGCTTAGACACGCAGCATCAATAGATCGTTTCACGCGAAGTCTTCATTCTTGAAAATCTTGTCTATCTTGTGTAAATGCTCAATAATCACGATAGTGTTCGATGATTTTTTGATATCTGCGCGATGTCGTGACACGTTGCCGTCTGCGGTAATTGCCGCTTATCGGAAAACGCCACGAACTTTCCAAACTGTCCGATAGTTTTTAATTAAAATCTTTTATTAAAATCTCTTTAGATTCTACATGTCAAAAGAAACGTTTTCATCGTCTTCTTTTCTTTGATCAAAAATTTGATTTTACGCCTAAAATTTGACACACTGTCATCGTTCTTAATTCGACACAATTCGCCGAATCGGTTCTCGTCGATCGCTCCGGAAATCGCGTCCCACGTACGCGACCATATGTTGAACGTGGCCACGAAGCGGGAGCGAGACGGAAGAGACGAACGGGAACAAAGACGAAGAGGAACACGAAGAGCCAGACGATAGCGGCGAGGTTGCCAAGTTGTGTTTACATACCGTCTACGTGCGCCCCGAAGGGCTCCTCGGTTAAGAGGCGAGTTTAACCCGATGCGAATCCGGTCGGCGCGCGGACTGAGGATCGTATTCACCGCGGGAATTGCACGCCTCGGGACTGACCCTTCACAAAGACTTTGCTTTGCAGAAGATTGTTGCGCATTAAGAGAAGTCTTGTGAGAAGTCACGAAGTGAAGAAAACGTTTTCGAGACCACCTCTTCCTCATTTGCGGCGCGTCGTCCTTGAGAAATGAAAAAAAAAAAAAAAAAGTGCTAATTCGCACATTACTTGAAGAAGTGCTAGATGTTGAGTCATCGATTCGGAACGACGCCAACTCGCATAACTTTGCATGCAATTTTTTTTTGTTTGTTTTTTGTTTGAACATGCGATGCAATGTGAAAAACAGATTATACAGGTGTTACATTGAGTTTTGATTGCGCTTGTTACGTTAATTTATGCGGAGAATATGATTTATGCTTCATTCGTTCTGCGAATTTCTCGGAGCGTTTTGAGATTTTTCTCCGGTCTAAGCGCGTCTACGGATTGTCGGGAATAAATGGGTTTTGTTCTGTGCTCCCCGCGCGTGTAACCATTACGGAGGAAACGAGCGATGTTGCGGAAAGCGCGCAACGTCGGCGGTGGAGTTTTATTAAAGACCATCGACCGTGCGAATAATAAAGTGCGGGCGATGTGGTCTAAAGCTTCGAAAAAGTGCGCGGCTTAATGACCACTGCGCGGAGAACCGCCGCCGGTCGGAGATATAGGTACGATGGAGATGCGCCTCCCAGGATGCGCTCGTACCGAATATTTTCTCCGGGGTGTTATCGGAGCGGCCGGTTTTTGCTCGCATTTAGCGAACGCATTACGGGCGCACCTTGTGTTAAACGCACGTTTAACAACGCCACGTGCTGCTGATGCAGCAAATAACTGTGTGTGTGTGTGTGTGTGTGTGCACGTCAAACATCTCAATTGCGTCGACTTTCCAGGATTATTATCGCGCGTTCTCTTCGGCGTGTGTATGATCGACGGTTGAACGTCGGGCAAATTCTTGTATTACGCAGGCGGGTAACTAGCAAAACGATGAAAAATTTTTATATTGCGAGTAGGAGAATTTGGAAAAGAATTTTAAATAGTAAAAAAATAATTGCAGGAGCGGGAATTTTGTTGATATTTTTGCTAACAAGTATAACATTGTTAACACATTGTTTTGAAAATAAATTAATATACGTTCCATTCTGTTAAAGATTTAGATTTAGAAGGTTGTTGTTTCAAGACACCAATAAGTGTTAAATTATGACTATTGCCCGAACAAATGTCGTTTATCTCTTGTGCAATGAAGTGTGTTGCAGGACAGTTTAACTATGATAGATAAGTTCACGCGTAAATCTTATCGCCGCGTTTACATTCTCTCGCGCGGTCGGTTTCTCGTTTCAAGAGCTCATTTACAACGTGTCTTACAATGCGATATCGTTTTCGAGATGTTCCCGAAATGCTTCGAGCGTGTGGTCCGGATCGTCAAAAACCGGCCGATGCCGGAAGATACGAGCGGTAATGACTCCTCAGCCTCCGAGTAGCAGGAGCCATCCTTCCATCGACAGGTAACCATTAGTCACGATTTCTCTCTGCTCAGCGGTGCGATACAGAACGCGTTCTATATCGCACCAACCCACGCGGCATCGCGTCATCTTCTCGTCACCTCCCCATTCGTTATCTTTAGGGGCACTATTTACGAGGCAGGATGCGGAGTTTCGTGAACTGTGTGCGGGACTCGACACCCTTCGTCGAGGGGCCGCCATTTACGCGCATGTGTTGTTAAACCCGTTTGAATTACGTTGCTATAACACGTTAATCGCTTAGCCAGAATTTTCTTGTGATTCTTTCAAGCTTGAATTCTTTCAACTTTGAATTCCGAAGAAATATAAATTAAAAAAATTTCACGGTTGTCTTTTCAAAAGTTTTTACGCAAAAATTATGTTGAATTTTAAGCTTTGTAGAAAGTTTGAATTATCTATTTTAATTATTCACAGAAAAAAAATGTACGTAATTTTGTAATATTTAAATTGTTTTTATTGTTTTTCAATTATCTCATTTTCATCTGACAAAAAAAACATAGCGTGAAAACGCACTGAGAGAAAATTGAATTCTCACGACTTAGTTATGTGCGATGAAATATAGTCTCACAATATTCTCATCTTACGCGACGGTAATGCGCGTTGCGGCGTATCTCTCGAGTGCATATCAGGCGCGTCGCAGATCATGTAAACGAGCTCAAGTGCGGAGCCACATCGCCTCCGTGCGTTGACAGAGCGAGCCTTTCGTTTACTCACATGGTCGGAAATTTATTATTACTGCCGGCTGGGAAATAAAGGAGGGTGTGGGGAGAAGAGAGAGAGAGAGAGAGAAAAAGAGAGAAACTAATTATCTTTCGAAGATGCTCGCCCGGCCGATCTTGCAATCTGTTCAACACGAACGTTCGGCGAAGGCACCTCACGTGGAATTCGTCGGTAAGACTTTGAAGTGCGTTGTGTTCCGTAAAAATTGCGTCGGCGCGCTCCCGCGCGCGCGGTAATCAGATAATGGAATCTCTTCCCGTCGAGACTTTTCTTGTGTAACGAAACGAGATATCCAGGTAATGCGTCTTGTCGCACTTTATCACGTCTCTTGTTCCGTTTCTCTCGTTGCAATTCGATTCACAAGCTGCGGATTCTCGAGCGAGAAAAATGATACAAAGAATTCTTGCACTTCAATATAATTGACGCGATTATTTGTTGCCGAGCGATCGAAGTACGTACGACGTGAAAAAAAATCAAAAATAATCTTTTAATCGTTATTCTTCGCCGACTGCAAAATTAAGGGCTGACTAAAAATCAGGTCACCGAAGTCGGAAAGAATCGTGCAACACGAAAAATATTATAGACGCGAATATAGACTGATAGGAGCGCGTCCCAGTTTGCGAAGGAGACGATCCCCTTTTTTTTTTTGTTCGCGAAATGAAGGAAAGTCTCGGCACGATCTGTCTCGTGACTCGGCGCGGTTGGCCGTGTTTCGAGAGGGATGAAAAATGCCGATCGCGCACACTATAATGCAAACGAGGTCGCCAAGGTGGGTAATAAAAGCTTATTGTCATTTGGAATGGATCGCGGACACACGCTTGGGCTACGTTCTCGGACTTAATTACCCGCATGTTACGGGCTGTTTATTATGCCCTGCTTTATTGTCGCCGCGCGCTGAGTCGCGCGTTGCTTCTAGGACGAGCGCAGGAATTCATTAAGGGAACGGTCTCCGGGCTCTTGTATAGCTTCTCCCCCTCCCCGTTCCCTTAATGAATTGTTGACTTCACGAGAAACTCGTCAGGTCATGTGAGAAAGGTGAACTGACGAGCGAGCGGACCGGAGAACGTATTTGCGCTTCCACCAAATTGTAACTCCGTGCCAGCAGTTAATAGATCCTGATGTTATTTTGTAGAGAAAATCTTTTGCAAAAAAAATATCTGGGGCTGAGAATCGCTTCGTACACTCCAGACCGATCGCGTTCCCAATTACCGAGGAGGAACTTAGTGATACCCACTTTATCGCAACGAACCATATAAAGTCAACAATTCATTAAGGGAACGGTCGCGGCTTATATAACTGTCCGATCCCCGAGCTTGCGAGTCCGCAAGCTATTGTACGCTCTCTTAAATTACTCGTCGCTGCCGCGCCGACGTTGCTGCTGGCACCACGGCTGTAATTTAATTTCCGAGGTGTTAAGACCGAACGCGCTTCAGGGCAATAAAAATTTTCTCGCGCACCGCAAAAGGAGAAAATTTCACGTTTGATCGCTATGTTACATGTCCCCATATTCCATCGAGCAATATAACGTTCGAAGTCGAGGCGTTGACCGCTTAGTGTACCGTCCGCACATATAGAGACATTCCAACGTCGGTTTCTGGGTCGCTCCCGAGATGTGTCCGACATCCTTTCCCGTTCGTCACGTACCTCGAGATGATCGCGAATTGTTTCGCCGCTCCTCCTTGAGTCGAGCGCTCGGTAGTTTGAGCGCGTTTGAGTGTCAATGGAAATTTTTTTCTGCGTGTCACAGTGCGAATTCCAGGACACTTTTCATCGATTTTTCACGCGATCATCTGATGTGCGTAGAAAGTTACAAGATTTTTTCGCGATATTGCACATTTTATCAGAACAATGAGAAAGCAAGTCAGAAGCAAGTGAAAGTGTTGCGATCAATGCGCAGCATTAATTAAGGCGCGGGAAATTAATCGACTCTCTTTCGGAGATAGACGTAGACACGATTAACCTGCTAGGAGACACCTGTCCAAGAAATGTCTTCCTTCGGGACCGAGGTTTCAAAGCGCACCTGTTCATTTTGTGTGAACACAAGTAACACACACACACACAGCACCTTCTTCTCAGATTTATGCGTCGACGCTTGCGGTGGTTCTTAATAATTCATCGCGTTCTACGTGCGCTTTTTGTGAGTTGCCGAAACTGTGAATCGAATTTCACTCTCGCGGCGTGAAAGTGGTTTAACATCGAGTTTTATCGTTCGTTCGCGGTTTCTGTCTTATATTTTTCTAAAATTTAAAACTAATAGTTTTAAATTTTAGAAAATTATAGTTTACATGTTTAATTCTTGCAACTAATATACTTAGTTTGAAGAAAGGCGATGAGAGATAAATTTTAAGTCGGCGCCGCGCCTGTCACGAGACTCGTTGCCACTGCTATTAATTTAAATTTCTTCGCTCACGCAGAATCACGCTTTTATACGATTTGCTACATCTCCGCTTCAGTTCCAGATTACTTCTCTAAATTAGGCATGCAAACCGCCTTCGGGTTCGAGCGGCGGTTGTTATATTCTTTATGTTTTGCTTCGCGCGTATTTCCGTCTCGGGGAGATACCGTATTCAAATTAAAGCGTATTCATATTTCATCGCGCCGGCTTATTATGTAAGAAGAGATGTTGTCGACTGAGTCGTCGTCGTCGTCGTCGTCGTTTGATAATTATTCAAATTCGACGTCGGCATTCGTTATTTCGCACCGTGGCGCCCGTTATAGTTCGCGACGTGCAACGAGCGCGCAGAATATTTATCGTACACGTATGTACACATAATAAATAATTATTATGATATACTCGCGCGTACGTAACGGGCTAGCAAATTGTCCCGTAAATAATTCCGTCAATCGCGTCGGACGACTCATTAAAATTCGCCGCTATTTACGAGTCGGCTATGACGCGTCTATACGAAAGAGAGGATATTAAGTTCGTTACTGCGCGATGAATCAAATCGGCTATATTATTACGTGCGATTTAGCACGATTGACAAATATAACGGTACAATGTCGCATATATTATCATTCATATCTCGTGATCATTAAGTAAACGAATCTAGTTTGCAATTATATCGTCGTTTATATTTTTTTATTTGTAAATTTTATTTTCTCACAAACATACAATGTTAATTTAAAACCAGAGAATAGGTACATTTAATATAACAGATACATTTAGATAATTTTACATATCTTTTCAAAATTTTAAGTTGTTTTTTTTTTTTTTTTAATTGAGAAGCTAGAATTCCGCGCGTTCCTCGATCCACTCGCGCGTGTGTGTGGCAAGAAACCGTCCGATCGGTTACCGATGTCATAAATCCTCTCCGCTATCGCTTTTCCGTTCCGGTAGCCGGTTCCTTTTCGCATAAAACGGTCGACGACAGTTTGGCGACAGTGGCGGCATTATGTTCAGGCCGCCGGTGCACGCGGTGAACAAGAAGAAGAACGAGAACTCGTGCCGCGAGAAGATCACGAGAAGACATCCAAGGGCGTTGAACCGCCCGCCGCAACATTCCGCCGTGTTTCCACTGTGTGTGCCTCCTTCCTTGGCCCCGCGGATCCCTCTTCAACGAGCTCGTGAACGCATAGATGAATTTTTAGGCGTAGACGATAGATCAACCCGACTCGAATACCGAGCAGTCGCGCTATGGCGTGTATACGCACGTGCTTGCTTTGCTTGCTCGATGCGTGATACTCGGAAACGGCGACGACGTCAGCGTGCCAGCCGGTCGGTCGGTCGAATAAAAGATGTGCATCACTTTGGCACACTCTCGCCTCCTTCGTTGGCGGTCTAAACTCGACGATGAGGGAATGTTTGACGAAATCACTCGGACGGGGATTGTTTCAAGTTGTTTTCCCGTTCGGCGTTGCGCATTTTCGTCGCTCGTATTTTTCGCGCGTTCGTGCTCGTCTCGTCGGTCAGAATAGAGACGAGAGGCCACTTTTGGCCTTTACGATCGACTCTAACAGATTTACCGCTGTGTAAGCCGGATAAGTGATAATGGCATTTACTGCGCAACGTTGATGTAATATTCCTAAATACACTAGTATATTCGTCAGAGCGAATGCGCGAACTATTTTCAGAAGTGAACGCGAATATATTAATTTAACTCTCTCTCTCTCTCTCTCTTTCTTTCGACACATCGACATTTATTTTCGGAGACTGATGTAACACGATTGTTTCATTATTCCTAGATACTTCCTTCCGTTGAATTATGCTCGGTAAATTCGATTCACGTGGGAAGTGCGAAAACAATAACACACAGGGGGAACCGGTCGAACATTTCGGTTATGCGCATCGTGCGTCGACGATTGCCGGAAAATAACGACGTCCGCGTCGACGAACAGAAAGAGGGGTCTTCATCGTTGGCGCGCGGCGGTGCGTTGAATATTTTAGCGTTTTTCTAGGTCAGAGAAAATGATGTCAACGGTGAATTAAAGCCGCTTTCGTTGTTCACTACGCGGACTAGATGAACCGTAATAAACACGCAGATGTCGGCGCGATTAACTGTACTTAAGGTACAATTATACTTGGAACTGCAATTAACTCATCGATAGTGTCCTTGGGTAGTTTGACTAAAAAATTCTGCAAAACACATTAACCAATCATAAAATAACGAATAAAATTTTTCAAATATCAAATGGAAAATTCTTGTTCAATATTTTCCTACACATTTGCGCAAATGTTGCGTGTTTGCGTTCTTTTAAATCTCGCTGGAATCAATAAACTCATCGCGTTGAAGATGCGCGAAATCAATTCACTTTCACCGGGCGACCGCTCGTGGGAGGAGGACGTTAAACCGGATCTTATTTAATCTCTCGTACATCGACGCGTGCTGGCCCGCTGCCATTGAATTTTTCTCGCAACGAACATGGGAGAGAGAGAGAGAGAGAGAGAGAGAGAGAGAGAAAAAGAGGGAGTTAACCCGCTCGCAATCAATCGTCGATGAGAGGCGGCTATGATAGAACTTATCACGAGAGGCTGACGGGTGATAACAGCCCGCTCGCGCAATGGCTTCGATGGAAATTAGAGCTCGCGTGCTGCTGCCCGGCCTCTCGACTTAATGTCTCACGTATTAATAGAGCGGAGCCGTTCGTTCGCTTCTCGCTTTAAAGTACACAGCAGTCACGAATTAGGCCACAGCTGGATAAGGGCGATCTTTATGAATACGAACAGTACCTCCCGTTGTCGTTCGCGGCACCTGCCCGTCCGTGTGCACCGACGCGACCAAGCAACACCCACGAAGAAGGAAAGGGAGACGCTTCATTCCGGGCCGAGAGGGCCATTTTTCTGCTCGTTAAACTCCACACGTGTGTATCAAGGTGCACACCCGAGGAGTCCGTTTAGCTGTTATTGTTGCTGCAAGTGCAAGCAATTTCGCTCGTTTCCGTAAAACCTCGCAACCCGCCCACCAGTTGCACCGATAAACGAGCGATGCGTTAAACTTGATGAGCTTTATGTAAGCTCGTGTACGTCTATATATGTCTCTCTTTTTCCTCCTGTTGCTTAGCACGCGAAATCGATGAACAGACACACGAGTTCGAGTGCGCCTGGAAAGGGATGAATTATTTTCGTTTCGCAAGCCAGACGTTGCGAGTCCGCGTAAATTCACGACTGTGCTTATTGCCGCGTGAATTTACAGCGACCGACGACTGGTCGACATCTGTTGTCAAAGAATCGTCGCAGATTCGATTGGCGCAAATAAAACGCCTCGTTGACGTTGATTATTACTTTTCACAATTTTTGTTTTTTTGTTTTTGTTTTTTTTTTTCATAAAAATTCTCTTCCATTCTGTTCGTCTTTTTACATTTTTTATTGACGACGCGTTTTAAACTTTACGTTAGAAAGAAATATCTTGTACAACGTAAGTTTATATTTCCGACGTCTTTTTAAATGAAGATCTCTCGGGAATGAAGGGTCGCTTGATACATGTGCGGCGAAATGTTGGTATTTGGAGCATGAAGCTCTTCCATCTCGATTCATCATCGGCTCGAGTAATAAGCTCCCGCTGATAAGGTTTCATTGCAGCGCGAAAAAACGAGCATATGGCGAGTCGGCGACGCGGACTCGTCGTCCGGCTTTCGGTTTAATCGCGCGTCCAATAAAAATGAGTAACGTTCCAAGAAGAAAATATCGGAGTCATTTCTTCTCCCTCGCGAGCCACTCTCCTCGGACTCTTTTCTCATCCGCGTTCCTTTCCTTTCCCTGTCCCTCGCCCGGGGACGCGCGCAGCGCGATAATACGTGGAACTATCAACGCTACTGAATTCCGACATTGGAGAGACGATCCCATTTGCATTATCGCCGGAGGTCTAAGTGCACGCATAATTTACGTAAACTCGCGCACCACCGAGCGAGCTTCGGTTTATATGAAAAGTCCGAGTTCGCATCTCGGATATATTCGCAATTATACGCGGCTATCGCTTAGCTCGTCAAAGCTAATTAATGATCGCGTTACGTCACTCGTGTAATCTCCAACTTACGCGATTTATGACTTGTGATTTGCCGCTATTTGTTATATTTTGACACACATTTTTGAATCAGCGTGGGGGGATACATGTTGCGCGCTTGTTACAGATCGGATATTATTTTTAACGAGTTCGAGCTATAATGTGTTGCATAATTTGCATTCAAAAATTAAATAAGCATTAAATATGTAGGACATTAGATCTCTCAGTAGTAGATATGTTGAACACATATATGTTTTTTTACCTTCTTTCGTGTATAGGAGCAAAAAACCAGAATTTTGCCTTTTAAAATAGTGAGTAGCACACGATGAAGATTGAAGAGCGGTTCTACATCGAATTATAGTTCAAACATCTAAATTGGTCAGCGTATTTGAACGTTTAAAACATATAAATTAGAAAATATCTTTTTGCTCGATAAACAAGTATAAGCTCGATAAGAGCTTACGCGTAAAAAGGTGAGATAAACATTTCGCGTGTTATCATTCTTCAGTACGGCGAACATCCATCTTACTATGTACACGCAGCTGCCAAAATTTTGCGTCGGCGGAGCCCTTTCGGGCGGAACGGCGTGGCGCGTCTGGCACGCGAGGGCTGCCGTTCCTTTGTTATGAATTCTATCGTTTCTAATAATAGTCCCTACTTTCACCAGAGTCGCATGACTTCTCCTAAGCTCTCTCGCAGGAAGAGAGAAAAAGAGAGCGGGTGTTAAAAACGCGAGGGGAAGAATTCTCGCCGTGTACATGTTGTACACGGCGGGGAACTGTTTAGCACGCGAGCGAAAAAAAAAAAAAAAAAAAGTTCGCATCGTATCGTCCCTCATTCGATTGTCCCACGCTCGCGAACAACGTGCGTGCGTTAACGGTTTTCCACTGTGTTTCGTGCGCGCGAAATCTATTACGTTTTATTGTTCTCGTTTTATTGTTCGCGCGTGAATATGTTCTTTATCGACGGCAGCAATGAGCAGAGATTTGTTCGCGTTTTGGAGAAGTCGTGCGCCTTTTTTTATTTTTTTTTTTTATTTTTTTTGTATCACGTGCATAAATGATGAAAAAAATGTCGAAGTTATATTTTTACTAATTATACCGAGCATTGTTTTCTCATTGTGCGGTCTGATTGCGCTTACAATTAGGGGACGATCGCGAGCAATGGCTTCATCAAATAATCCTCCGTGCGGCCTTATAAGCCGCGTTAGCGGATAATTAGAACCAATGAGCGGCGCCGATCGTCGGTCGCGACTAAATTTAATGCAAGTCATTAAGCCACCATGTAAATCAGTCGAGCCTGTTACTCTTCGGTTACTCGTCCCGGGGGCCGATGACCCTGGTTGTGGCGCGCAGGGCAACTAGGAACAGCGAAATTAACCGCAAGAACAACACAATCCCCCGGAGTCCGTCCAGATATAGCGAACGGGTATTACGCGAGCCCTTTCTCTCGGCTGTCTCACAGCGAGCCGCTTCTGCCAAGCCTCATTTTCGCCGCGCGGTACTTGATTTTCCCATTACGAGAGCATATGAGAACGACGAGAGACGATTTCGGACGCACGAAACAAACGAGCCGCGACGAAAAACGTCTGACAGCGTTTTATGTGCTCTCTCGATATCCAAGTGCCAACGTAGCTTTGACAGTCCCGTCATCCTAAGTGGTTAGTCACGATTGTGTGATCTTGCGCAAATTGATGGGTGATTGGACGGACTTCGGAGTACAGTAGATATCTTCAAAGAGAAGAAGACGAGAAGGGAGAGCGTAAACTTGGTTAATATCATCATCGCGACGGATATCACCGAAGGCCAACGTTGAAGCAATCCAGATTGCCGGTCATAACTTGATCCGTAACATTTTGTTATGCAATTCTTACGCAGAGAGAGATAGAGAGATAGAGAGAGAGAGAGAGAGTAAAACCGTTTATAATTTTATTTTGTACACTGTGTGACGGAATTATTTCTTCGTAAAAAAAAAACTTCGTGTTTCGATGCGAACTTGTGCACTTTTCTTTTTAGTTTAGTAATCTTTCGTCGAGAAAAAAAAACAAACAATCGACCGGAGAAACACTGTTGAACGCTTACATTGAAGGCGGTCGCTGATGGTTGCGCGCGTAAGACTCTGTCGCGTTTTCATTTGAATAATTCCGTCAACGAGTCGTCTCAATTTGTCCACTCAATTCCATATCTCTTAAATAGCAGTGCGCATGCATGTGGGGATTCAGAAGCAAGAAGCGCGTCTCGGTTTAGGAGAGCATCGAGAGGGAGGGTAACATTTCATTTTAGACTTTATTGCACAATCCGCGATCATCTTGTTCTTTGTTTGCCATTCGGAAAACATTGGCGGAATTATCCGATGTGCGTGATTCGTCCGGAATTTACTCTCTTCGGTTTCGCTGATTTCCGTCTGAATTTTTTGCGTCGCGCCATTTGGAATATTTGCGCCACTCGGCTGCACTAACATCCGGCTCTCGTTCGCTGTTAGTCTGCCGAAACTTCGACGAAAGGTTCGCCATTAAAGGCGAGCAAACATTTGCCACCCGCTCCGGGTCCACTTTATCATCGCCACAACGTTCTTGCCGGTTCCTATAAAGTCAATAAAAAAAGAAAAAAAGATGATCGTCGAATTCTCTAATGGAATTTTAGTCTTAAGTCGAAGAGTCGAGCGTTGCGCTTTGCCTTTCACCTTTTCTGCTGTATTATATTCTCGCGTCGAGAGAGAGACTTTGCTCGTCGCGACGAGTCGAGTTTGCCGAAGCCCGGTAGCTGTGTTGTTAACTTCGCTCTCTCTCTCTCTCTCTCTCGAAGAAGCTTCTTGGTGGCGTCAGCACTCGCCATTTTTTGTTCGCGCGAGAATGATCCCGCGTCTTGACCCTCGTTTATAATAATGACGTAATTATTCCGGTCTCACGCAGACTGGCTACCGAAAACACATCGCAATCAAAGGCGTATATCGCAGTGTGCGTGACGCACGCACAATCTGCGCGAGTAAATATAGCTCGAATTCTTGCGGTATTTTATTAACTCTCTCAGATCATGTATAAATAAAGATTAATAAATTCTAATTCTACAAAGTTCAAGCTGTCAACTGTCAAATATTTTGTTGAAATTTAATGTATTTTTGACAGTTCGAAGTTACGTATTACGCGAGATGATACGTAAAAAACGGAATAGCGCGTGCGTATCTAAGTGACTAAAACCAATAATTAGATATGCAAAGATAAAATGAGTCCGTCGTATTGTTGCGTATAATTGAATTTATATATTCATTGCTTTATATGCTAAACCTCTCGGTACTTTTTCTCCTCACACGTAAGTGGTCGTTCGAGATTCGTTCTCCGCGACGAGAGGAGGAGAACGACGCGATCTCATTCAGAGAATTCTCAAAGGTTCAAAGAGTTTCTCTCTTCCGAACCTCGCGACACCGAGCGAGCGAGCGAGACAATAAGGATTCCCATTGAAACAGAGGCGAGCCCGAACGACGCGTATTAGGAGACAATAATCCACGTGAATGCGCCCCGCGACGCCCCGAAGTGAATGAGAGCTTGAAAACGGGCGGGTGAATCCTCGGCATGTAAATGCGAACGACGACGGCACAATGGATCCTCTCTCTTCTCTCATAAGCGCGAGCGTGGTTGCGTAAGCGGAAGCGGTTCGTTCGTACGGGCGAGCGAGCGGTAAGTTATGCATTCGACGGTGCATTCGCTGCGAGGGTGATTTATAGCGGCTCGTGTGGCGCGCCACGAGAGAACAAAGAGCCACCGGGAAAATCTTCGCACAAAGGTGGACAAAAAATCAAGTAGTACCGCTGTAGTACAGCGGATTAAGATTTTAAAAGCGACCGACACAGCGAGCGGAATTGAATTCCGCGACTCCTCTCCGAGAAGGTGGAGAAAAGTGTTTCCTCCTCGGAACGATATCGCGCGTGTGTTAGTGTTCTGTGACGTTCCTTTGTGCGCGCGCTGTGAATTATGCTCGAGGATGATTTAGGAGAGTGCAACTTTTATGTGCAAGGAAGCGCAACGTGCATTTCACTGTCTTCTAATTTAGCCATGCTAGCTGCTAGCTATCACGAGATGTTTTTCAAAGCGCTTGAAACACGCTAATTGACTTTGACGCGCAATTGTATACTTTCTGTAATTATTATAGAAATATGGAAAATATTATTTTGCACTCCACCTAAATCACGAAGAAAATGTAAGTTTTGTCGGAACGTTCGTGTGAACTTTCACAAATGTCTCTTTTGTCCAATTTTTCGAGTTTTAATTAAAAAAAAAAGCCTTCCAACTGGATATAGAAGAAAGTCAAAGAGAAAAAAAGAATCTGGAAAAATTTTCACTGCATTTCACGAGGTCGCTAATGGATTGTCGCTCGTTTGTAACGGTTTTCGCACAACAACGCACGCGTCTCTGAACGCGCCCCAGATCGCGAGTCGCGATACGAAGAAGTCTCGAGAGAGAGGCTTCGCAACTCCGCTTCGTCTCTTCCGCAGAACGTTCGAGATGAAGGTTAGATTCATAGACGCGCAATAAAGGTCAATGTTGGTACGCGATCGTAAATCGATAGAACGGGCGCAGCGTGCGATGGCATTTCTCTCTCGTTCCCTTCGGGCTTGCCGAAGCATTTCGCGCCTCCGTTCACGTAAAGTAGAACGGACCGGTCAATTAGTGTACGGTCCGTAAAACATGGACGAACGGTGTAAGTTGGGCGCGAACTAGAGACACCGTCAACGCTTAACCGGGAGAGGAAAGGAGGAGAAGGGGTGTCATTTTCTCGCTCCGTTTATTATTAACGATATATAACGTTGATCGCGCGCGCGAATATAATGCTGATGCACCTAGACGCGCGATGTTTAAAGGTCAATGATACGCTTTACGAGCGCATCTCTCTTCGTGTTGGATCTCTTTTCCCTCCTCCCCGGTAAGGCGGGGTCTGTGTTCCGCCATATATGAAACTCGACAAACTGGTCGACTGTGTGAGCGTGTGTGTTGGCAGAAATAATTCCATCGCGCTCCGATGTTGTAAATCTAAACAAGTTGCTGACGCTGTCTTGTTTGTTGGTTTTTTTTACCGAGGTACTCTCTATACTCTTCGCGTATTATTTTGCGAAAATGTTTCATTCACTTGCCGTATAAATTGTTTTCACAAAAACTTCTTGACGAGAATTTATCTTCTCGTTTTATCTTGAAAAAAAAAAAAAAAATACTAATTATAATTATACATAATTGTGTATAATTCCATATTAGTAGCAAATCTAATTTACAAGAACATCATTCCTCTCGTAAAACTATGTGATAATTTTTAAATGCGATTAATATCCTTTGTTTCGCCTTTGTCGACGCGACTGAACTTTTGCTCGAACTTTTGATCCGTCATGTTTTCTCGATTGCCATCTTCGATCAATTAACAAGCTCACGACGACGACGAGAAGGAGCGGTCGTCGAGGAGCTCATCGATCAGCGCAATTAAGAAATCGAGTTCTTATCTCCGAACGAGTCACGACACGACAATTTCATCAGGGATTTACGGGAATCCCCGATGCAAGTTTCTCGTGTCCCCGAGTGCCGCGTCTCTCGTGATTTATCGGCGAGTGCCGGCGCGCGGACACAAAGTGGGTCAACCGTGACCATAACCGCGGAGCTTTACATTGTGCTACCGGTGCGGCGCCCGACATCGAGAAATCACATCCGTGATCTATCGGGAGGAAACGCGTGCGCAACAACCCATTAGAATCCATTACGATCTCTTGAGACGCAAACACTGCGTTTCACGCGGAATTAAATTACTTCCGTCTCCGCAAGTTGGATTGGGAGAATCCACCCTCCGAAGAGAATCAGCCATTCGTTCGCGATTAATAACGGCGGCCGTGCGGCTTTACATGCAAATCAATCATATCATCGATTATCGGAAAGCGAAAGTCGGCTCACGTCGGCTCACGCGAGAAAGTGCGGAATACAGTGCGCTTTTCTCGAGGGAACAATTAGCGCGGCGAGAATGAGCGGCATGAATGGGCGAGCGAGAAAAGGGGAGGGGAGGAGAACCTTAGAGGGGAACATCCGCGAGAAAGGAGAATTACGTGCGCCCATCTCCGTCTCGCTAATTGTGATGGTAATGACGACTGTGCGCGGCAATTAAGGATGGTCAAGTCAAGAAACGTCGGCTCGCGCGCGCGGATGACATCATCTAATAGGTACATAGTATGACAGCAACCCGCGTAGACAAATAAGTACCGTGACCGGCGTCGAGTGTTCGATGCGTGGCGTGTGCGTACGTAGGTATGTATGTACAAGTGGAAGAACGTACGGTAACTGCTTGATGTAGATAGAGGTGCGCGCTAAGAGTTAACGGGCGAATTAAACGTTCAAGCAAAGAGAGGTGTTTGCACGTGACGGTCAGTCGAGCGTGTAAAGCGTTCGGATTTTATCGCTGGACGCCGCCGGTGGACGTCAATTATCGTGCTTTGAGGTCGTCTCGCAAGATCCGCGGCGTCGCGCGATATTTTCTCACCCAGTTCTTATCTCAACTCGGGCTGTTTGAACTGACGTTAGCTCAATTTAACGGATCTTACGTATAGCGAAATGTATCGCGCCGCTCGCGGAGTATTGCAGACGCGAAAACTTTTACGCGCGCGTTATTTCGAGGGGGTTTTAGTCGCGGAGGTAAGAATAACAGAAGGGAGCGTAACGTGCGTCGTTAGAGAAGTGAAGTCGACAGACGATGGGGGAGGAGGGATGAGACACGGAACCCCGTATATTAATTGCTCGTGACTGCGCGAAGTTGGATTTTTAATATTCAGTTAAAAAAAAGAAATTTTACTTGAACTGTCAACTTGAAAAAACTCACGCTCGTCGTTTGACAGTACAATAATATTGATTATGACTGATTGGTCAATCAGGTTCCGTTTGCTCCGTTCTTTCGTCTCGGCATCGCTTTCTCCTCTCGTCTGACGTTGACGACATCACATTTCCTGTTATTCTCACCTTCGTGCCGCTGGTAATTCGCTAATTTGTTTTTATTGACGGTGTGCGAGTGTGCGCAACACTTTGGTAATTGATAAAGCCTTGACGAGGTCAATTATACGACGATTAACCCACATTTTCCGCGGACGTCGTTAATTACAATAGTGACGCGCGTAATTTGCGGGTGAAATAAGGCGACGGTTGATTTATAACCCGCGGGAAATTTAAAATTTATTGTGCATTGACTTTATCTGAGGGTAATTTAAATTGATCTCGTCGTTGTCTTTTTATCAAGTGCGAGAAACGGTGTTCCGAGAAAGATCGTTTTTATCGGAAGCTTGAAAGTGTGTTTTGTTTTTTTTTTGTTTTTTTTTTTTTTTTTTTTTTTTCTGGGGTCAAATTTCGTTGGGTGGTGTAGCTGCCGCCGCCGTCGCCGCGTGTGATGTAATTTAATATCGTAGGCGGTGATGGAAGACGCAAGGTATATAGCTCTCCTTGCCGCGCTCCTTTTATACCGATAATAATAAAGAAGATAATGTCGTTATACGCTGCGTCGGCGGCGGCGCGCAGCGAGACATTCTTCGACTCAACCGAAGCGAATATATTCGATGTATGTACGCTTCGCCGCGCGATTTGCAACCCTCTTCTCACTTGAAAACCGCACGCGACGCAATTGACGCGCGGGGAATGAGATAATAATGTTTCTTTTGGTTAAAAAACAAGAATAATAATAATATTTATATTAAAAAATATATAACAAACAAATACGAAGAGAAATACAAAGCGATACATGAATACAAGCTGTTGAAATAGAGTTGTTACATATAGGTGTAACGTTTCTGACTTGCGATTCGATAAGAAGAATAAGAGAGAGAGAAAGAGAGAGAGATTAATGTTTCAAATTGACCGAGAAAGAGTCACGCAATGGAGACTTAAAGTAAAACAGATCTTCTTGAATGTCCGAGCGCGTGTATTCTCTCATAAATGCATCGCGGCGACCCTGTCCTTATACATACGGGGATCACGCCCAGCTCGGGAAGATTAATGTTATTCACAGCAACGTCTCGTGTTCTTGATATCCGTAACGATTCGGTCACGCGCGATGTAACATGGTCATCTCGCTTCTACGAGCTGACTCACTATTTAACAGCCTTTTAAACTGTCTGTGATACAGCACGGAGCTTTCTCGTGAACCCTCGATAAGACGAGGAGAGAGAGAGAGAGGGGGAGGCTAATAATGGATCGAAATTATATCCGTACATCTCTCACCAGAAGAAGGTATCAGATGAAACCGATGAATTATCGCGCCGTGACTCACGAAAACAACGGCCGAATTACAGTCGAATGATATCGTGTTATCACAGACTATACATGTACATATATATATTGCGTATGACGTTGTTTAATTTAAAGTACGTTTCTTTGTGTGAGATACACATCTGTGTGTGTATATGTTTTGTTTTTTTATCTGTTTTAATCTTGGCTTATTTTAACTTGAACATAATTACCAGCACATCTCGGAGACGTTCTAATATAAATGCATTTTGTTATTTCGCGCTCGGGAAAGATCACTTTTGCGAGAAATTATTATATCCGCAGAGCGCTTTTGTCATCGCGATTCTCAGTATCACCGTCGTTTTCCGAACAAGGGAGAGTGTCGGATCCTGTAAGCGGATTGTGCGGCCAGGATTGAGTCTCTCTCTGCGTGACGGGACTGCGGAATCCGTCGCTACCGTACCGCGAATCAGAGGTTCATTGTGCTGCGAGCACAAAGATCCACCGCGGAAATCGTTAAAACGATACACCTGCTGCAATTACAAAGCTATTACAGCCTTAACTCCTCGCGCTTCGAGCAATTTTACGGTCGCTGGAGAATTGTCTATTAGAACACAAATGATGCTCAATGTTTCTTCTTCTACTATTGCACGCGCGTATCTTCCGATCGAATGTTCTTGGAATGTTAAGTTGCACAAACGTTTTAGAGGTAGACGAGAAATATTTACGGGAAAATTTTGACAAAATGTAATTTCAAGGCTTGCTTGAAAACGCGCTCTTCGAGAACCGGAGTCTAAAATTAGGAGCTCTTCGGGGCTTGATAAAAATCAAGTGTAATATATACATCTACGGCCTGCTATGCGAGCTCGATGATTTTTGAAGCTGAGTTCACAAAAAAAACTGAATATATTTTCGAAGAATATAACAGGAAACATATGTTACAATACATTACTACGAATATTAAATATCTCTCTTCCGAGCTTTGAAATATCTTCATATTTCTTCGGATATTCTAAACGCACGTGACACATTGTTCAATATTTTTTTTTTTTTTTTTTTTTTAAGCTTTAGGGCCGCGTGACGACGATGGCGGCGAGCATCTTCTCTCCACGGACTCGCGTTATCTTCCCGCTTGGCGCACGGCCAGTCGTCCCAGTGTCGTCCCTTTTGCTATTCCTTACCAACGCGCGTTATATCCCTTGCGGCAGCCGCTTGCGCGGTTATTTTCGCGTCGGCGAATCCGATCCGCGGCTTAGCCGGCCGGTCGCGCGGCAATAGCGGATTATATTCCGAATCGTTCGGAGGTTGCGCAACTACCTATCTTGGTCGCTCGCAATGACGGTCATCCTCTCTCGGAAGACGACATCCGCCGCTCCCTTCGCAAGACATTTAATGCGATTCATTTGGGAGGATAAAAGGAACGGCGCGAGAGCTTCGTGTACGCGCGCGCTGACATATCGTATCGCGGAAACTGGGACGTAAGTCATTTCGGACGGCTCGTGAGCTTTTGGTCTCATTGCATTCGAGTCGTTCACCTGCTCGAGGTCGTGTTTGACCGCATCCGAATGTACGGTCTGAATATGCGAAATAATGAATAGTACGAATATGAATGACAAGCTTCTAATCTTTTAATATTGGCATCAAGTGACTATATTGCCAGGTGTATTATCAGATGTCACTTGTAATCTCCCGAGGCTGATTTTGTTCATTGCAAAGTCTCGAATATAAATTGCAGTTGGACAAAATGACATATAAATTTCTCAATTATATTTTATTATCAATTAGATTTTTTCTATATTGAAGGAAAGACTGTCTTGAACCGAATTATTTTATTTTATTTAAGAAAATTTATTTATTCGGTTGATGCTGTAACGTATTCACTTTGTATTTGAAACGACTGTTTTTTTAATTCAAATATAAAATGATATTTTCTAAAAACAGCAATTTTCTTAGAATTGTTCTTGTTATCTTTTGAGAAAGGTAATATACATCTATACACAAGAAATGTTTTTGCAAAATACAACAGTCGTGTATATTGTGTAGGAGAATTGTCTCGACACTTGTTCGCGCGGAGTACTTTTTGTTGGGCTTGGCGGAATAAGAAGCCACTTTATATCTCGAGATACTTTTGTGTGCCGAATTGAACAAGTCGCAGGAGCGCTAAGAACTCTCAGGGAACTCGGCGTGGCACGCGGGTCAATTCGGCCAATGGCACTCCCCGTTTTAGTATACACACTCCAACACCGTTGCAACATTCCGTCGTCGTGCACACCATGTCGTTGCCCGACGTCCCTCCCTCGCGGTATCCGCGCGTATGTACGTACATACGCACGCACGTTCGTGCTCGTGCGTGTGCGTGTGCCGCGGGGGACTCTCTCTCTCTCTCTCTCTCTCTCTCTCTTTCGGAATAAGAGTGCGTGTCTCCTGGCAATAATATCCATTAACGCGTGAGAGAATGCGAGGGCTGACGTCATCATCCCGTTCAACATTCGTGAGTCGTCAAACGCTGTCAAATATCGCCATCGTCGCGCGAATCAACTCAATGTCGATGTCGCGATGTGCGACTTGACTCGGTGACGCCCTTGTAAAGATTGTCATCAGACGAGATTGTCAACGTTGATTTACCGGAAAAAAAAGTGGAAAGTCATTAGCAATCTTCGTCTTATCTCGAAATAGAAGTTTTCTCATAAAAAAAACTTAAAATTAAAATTATGTAAAAATAAGAAAAAGAAAGATTTTACATTTATTTTCTGTCTGCTCGTTTCAAAAACTTGGTATTGGTTTTCCGAGAAAAAACTTGGCTTTAATAGACGACGAAGGCACTAAACGCGGCCTCGATATATACTGGCGGAATGTTGGCAGAGATCTGGCCAACCGGCTTCCGGGGTGAAGCAAAACGCCGGCTTTTCAAGAACAATGTCTCTCTTGTGGGAATCTGTGAACTTGTATTACAGGAATTTCGTAGTTTTCACTCCCCTCGAGGCGAAAGACGCGTCGTTATCTTCCCACGAAAGGGAAAGGAGACTCGCCGGAACAAACAAAGACACTGGTGACCTTCTTCGCGAGGGGAGAAGACGAAGCGATCGATAAGAGGAATTCCGGAATCGTCAGAAGGTTTTCTTTAGCACCACGTGGGATTTCTCGTCATCCGACGAGAAGAATCTTCCAAGCGCGAAGTGCGCGCTTTGAAGTTCCTTCTCGGAAAACTCGACGACGCGACAAAGAGCTTTTCTAAAATGACATTTTACGCTTTCTCGCAGGAATACAAGATTATACATAGACGCGTGGAAATACATAAAATGCAGTTTTTTTACTTAATTTTTTTTTTTTTGCACTTAATGTATTTACTTTTTATTTACTTTATGTCGAAATTAGATTTGGAAAATCGCGTTGAACTTGCAATCCGATCCGTTCTGTTTGATTTCACGTAGAATCCAAATAGCTTCAGCTGCGCGTTACGGCCTCGCAAACGGAAGTCAGTCTTTGAAAGCTCCGATCCGTCGAAAATTCCACGAATCGCGCCGAGTCTTCTCCTCGGTCGTCGCATCGAGGAGAGTTATTTCTGCCTAACGTAACGCGGGCGCTCCCAGCGAAAACTGACGCGATCCGCCGCGGATGCACCCTGACATTTTCGCGACACGAGAAATGTCCTTTTGAATCTTCTCGCGTAATTTATATACGGGCGTTCTTTGATTTGTGTGAGGAGAAGGTGAAACTCGACATTTCGTGTTTCCAGGCCTTATCGGGTCTCGTTGTCTGAGATCACGAAAAGGACACCGCGGCGGGATGACGTGTACCCCGCGAATGCAACGCGATCGGACACTTTTTTCGGGTGTGCTGTCAACTGTATGACATCACCGAGCGTGTGGCGACACGCGTGCTTTCAATGCAAAATAAAGTTGCGGTTTATACACGCACGTCCGTTATTTCCCGCAGAGAACTCTCGCAGTTGTCCATTCGAATGGCGAATGGAAACGAGGATGTGGTCGCTCGCAATGAACGAGGGATTTTTTTTGTTTCGCAATCCGATGAGTCGGTGCATTTTTGTTCTATCGACTTGCCGAGGTAGAGGATCGTGTGTCCTCTCGAAGTACAACATTGTTTTACAATTATTTCAATTTAAAAAAAACATATTTTTTAAAGACAAAAACAACGCAGCGTATCTTGTGATAAATTCGAGCAGTAAAGATGATCCGGACGGCGGGAAAATGTGAGAGAGAGATGTCCCGAGGAGACGTCTAAATTATTTTAGCCATTTTTCAAACATCTTTATGACGTCTGTGTCAGACTTTTGTGCTGCCTGAGAGCTAGGTTGAAAATGTTGGAGAAAGAGAAACGTTAACGAGACCATCAGTGGAAAAACCACACCTTAGTGTATTTCGTGTACCTGATCAATTTGGATCGTTGCTACGCTTCTTCGCGAACAGTATACTCAATCTTGCCTTTCAATTAAGGTCGACGGTGTTCTGACATTTCGACAAACACGTCGACCTAACACCTCAAATTATTCGCGAAAATGGAAGTGTGATCTTTCCGCTAAGATTGATGGGAGGCTGAAAAGCTTTTCGAAAAATTGAAATATAAGAAATTTCTAAATTAAAAAAAAAAAAAAAAAAATGCGAAAAACAATCAGTGCGAGAGATGTAAGATGTTTTTAAAATAGATGCAGCAACATCTAACGACGCGCACTGCGAACTGAATACTGACTGCGAACGCAATGTTCCATGACATTAGTCCGACTCCGAGGAGGAGCGCGTGGGTTGTCCATGGAACTACGTACAATAGATTGAGCAATGGGACACCGTGGCGCCTGTCCGCGTGTTCTGGGTCGTTGCTAAGGGAGTGCAAGATAGAGCCGTAGCAATGGGGGCTGCAGTAGAGAACAGGGGCGGTCGATATGTACGGTCTATTAATTTAGATTCATGAGGTTCTTTCTGTATCGTCGCGTTTTCTCTCACGTAACACGAAGGGCGCTCGAACATGCGCCAATTATTATTAAATACCATGTTGTCTTATCATCGCCGGTTGTGATAGTTGATTTATATCGCGCGTACATCTTATAATTTATAACTGGGGATAATACTGATTTATGCCTGTGTGTTATTATATCTTTATATATATCTAATGGAATTTCGATGTTATCGTCTATTTGTTGTCACTTGCAACGACTGTTAATTAGCGGAATTGCAGTTACACGCAACGACTCCCATCGAGCGCGTCTATCGATCAACGTAACGCTTTAAATTGCAATGTAAGTTCGAACCGCGGCCGTTTCAATCACGACTAACGATGATTTAGCGATCTTAATCCGCGAAATTGCCGGATGCGTCTTGGCCGTTCGCTCGACAGCCAATCACCTAACCGTCGAGCGAGTTGACTTGCACGACCCGTTTTTTTTTTTCCCGAGCGCAGGGTGTGGTTGTACGTACGTACGACTAAAATCGAACGGTGTGTATAACGCGCCTTAGCGTGAAAACGGTGCGCGCCTCGTGAAAAACGAGGGCAAACTGGCGACCGACACGCAGAGACACCGAAGGTTTCTTCAGCAGCGTCGCTGTCTGATCGCGACGTTCCGCTCGCTTTTTGGCATCGTCGCGCGATGATGACGGGAAACCGTATCATTGTCAAAAAGAGTGATATGGGGTCGCGTATTATTAGAAAATCGGTAATACATGCGTGCGCGCGCGTGCGTGCGTGCGTGCGTTAATTTGGAATCGCCGCGCGGCCGCGATCGGTTTTGTGGTTCCGACCAATTGCTCGGTGAAACGAGAGTTGCTTTCGGTCAGTGTGTTCGCGCGGTCCGGCAAATTAACGGACGGACGGTTTGACCGCGGGTTGCGGTTAAACTATCGCTTCCGGGAAAATCCGATTGATTTGCGCCGATCCAATTGATATTCCTGTGCAAATGCACATGTGCACCCCTTGGGGCACTCCTATCGTCATTACGAACATAATTTTATGGAGGACAAATGTGTATATTCTGTTGGTTTTGCTATATTCGCCGGAGGCAATAGATAATTTCTTGAAACGAATTTTTTCTACTTGTTTCAATTAACGTCATATTCTTAGAAAGGCTATATGAGTAAAATATATAGCTTCAATAGATAGCTTGAAATTGATAAAATCGCGATCATATAAATCTAAGCTTATTCTGTTTTACAAGTTGTTTATAATTGACTCTGTAATATTTTTGTTCAGGTTTGTGCAAACCAACCAAGAGTACCGACATCGAAGAGAACGAGTACGAAGATGACACGCCTATCAATGACGATGACGATGATGACGACGTCGATGATAGCGAAAGAGAGACTAACGAGCCACCACCGGAAATTTTATCAAGGTCGCAGAGTATTCGAGATACAGCCGGATCTACCGTGATATTGCCTTGCAATGTTAAGCACACAGGTTTGTTAATCAACAATTTTTGAGAGAGAGAGAGAGAGAGAGAGAGAAAAAGTCAAGCGTGTTGTTTAAATGTATTTCAATTAAATCTTTACACATTAATTTCGACGTTTTCTTTGAATGAGAAAATTAACCACATAATTTCAGACAATTACGCAGTCGCGTGGCTGAAGGACAATCAGTACTTATATTTCGAATCGCAGCCGCACGTGACAGACCCGAAGAGAATCGTACGGATGCCCAACAACAGTCTGGTGATTTACAACGCGACGGTTAGCGACTCGTCCGACTATTACAGGTGCAGTATCATCATTCGGAAAAATTATACCATAGATTTGATTCATCGTGTGCTGATCGATCCCGTGGACTCGCACAAGGGAATACGCGTGACACCGTCGTCGAAACGGGTTGACGTGGTCGAGGGCACTACGGCCAGATTCGGCTGCGAGACGAATATACAGCCGCCGCCTGAGATCAAGTGGTTCATAGAGGTAAAAATCTTATTAAAACATTGATGTAATCAATTGTCGCAATAACAAAAAGAGATAGATAGAGAGAAAGAAAGAGACAACTAATGTTGCACTTTCTTTTTCCGCAGAATAAAAAAATAAATAATTACGATTCCGATTTGAAACTAGAGGGAAATTTCATTACGATAACAAAAGTGCACAAATACCACAGCGGTTTGTATCAATGTCTCGCCGAAGACGGTTCGAAAACACCATTTTCAGAAGCGATCAACGTCGTCGTATATTGTGAGTTGATCACTCAGTTAATTATATAACTTCGCTAGATTTTTGAAGTAATGAAGTAATTAACACAATCAATTTTGCACGAGTACATTGAAATTATTGATTAATGCGTGTTTATAACAGATGCGCCGGAGGTAGAAGTGAAGAGAAAGGTGGTTCACAGCGGCATCGGAATCGAATCGGAGTTGGTGTGCATCGTGAGCGCCCATCCGGAAGCAATAACGAAGTGGTACAGAAACGACAAGGAACTCACGCACAAGAAGAACGAAATAGTAATGCATCGCGGAGAGACAAAGGCCAACAAGATCAAGCATATTTTGAAAATTACGCACACAAAACCACGGGACTTCGGCGAGTACAAATGTCACGCGGAAAATCATTATGGCCAAAGCGAGAAAATTATCACTCTGTTAGGTAAATATTTTTATTATATGTTATAAAATTTAATTGAATATAGTTCTCGGAAACTATATCACATCAATAAATACGAGAAAATCACGAGTGCTTTAAATTCATATCGTCATTCGAATAATTTCGCCGTTGAAGCGCTACTAAACAGACGATACAAAATGATTTCTATTTGCACAATGTTATTCTAGGTACGCCCACGCAAGCGAAAATGTCTGGAGCCGAAATGATCGATGATGATAGGGGAATAATTCTGAAGTGGACTGTGGAGAGTTATTCGCCAATTAGTGAATTTAAAGTATGTTTAATGTTATTAATATGATGTGCAACATGTGTGTTAAAAATTATAAAATTTTTGAAACTTAATATATTAATATAACAAAGATATATAATTTTATATGTTCAGCTACAATATCGTCGAAAAGATGACGACAAATGGACTACTGTCGAGCCCGAAGTTAAAGATCAGAAAAAGAAAGGAAATCAATACATTGTAGAATATCCAGTTAAAGAACTTCAGCCTGGATCGTATGAGGCGATTCTCACGGCTAGAAACGAATATGGATGGTCTCCGCAGTCAGAGCCGCACATGTTTACTGGTTGTACGTATAGTGCAATCTTAATATAACTCGCGAGTGATCGAAGCATTAATTTAAATGATACGTTGCAACAGAAGACCACAAGTCTTGAGAATCTTTCTTCAATTCTTTTGCAGATTACCCACCCGAGAAGGTACTGGAAGAAAACGCGGCAGCTACTCTTCGACCTACTTTTGGAACGCTTTTAACGTTAATCCTAGTCGTTTTATCTTGTGCCTTCACAAGCGTGTAACTTACTTAATTCTGTAAACTACGTAGGTGAGCGTAGCACACAACGATCCAGATTCATCATGTATATAAATTTACGACGAATTGCTATGGTGGGTTTATTAGTGTAGGAACACTTAGGAGAGACGCAACTCACGTACGCGCCTTCTCGGTTTCAGCTGGATGTACATATTCCAACATCTTGTTTTCTATATATTTTACACATTGTTTGTGATAAATATCGTTTTTTTTTGTTTTTTCAATGGGCATTAGTTGTACATCAATACATTGCTATAGTCAACAAATTAATATAGTTTTTCACGCGAACGAAATTTTCATGTTGATCAAAGATTTTCGATCGGCACACAACTCGCCTAGGTGTTCCATTGAGACGCGTTGTTGTAAAAAAGGAAAGATGAGCATTTGAATTGTACTCCGTATGAAAATCACACGAATAATTGTTAAGGGGTATCGTACTTTAAAAATATATACATATATATATGTACACGATAACAAGATACATATATATATGTATAAGTATCTATCACTGTCTCTATATGTTGCGCATACACACGGGTACGCACCGATGTACACACGTGTGTGCGTATACGTGTGTATGTGTACGTGTAACATAGTATTCACTGTACATGCGTAAGCTCACACAGAGACACACAATCATATTATTATAATTTATTTTTGTATGCTTAAGATTTATTAGGAAACGTGTTCAAGGATGTCGCTTGGTGCCATGTACACGTGTCTACTCTTTTTCGAAGAACTATGTGTGTAAAGATACACGGCATCCACAATCTTTGTCGTTTTACAAGTGCACGCGTGCGGAAAAAGGCATGTACCTAAACTATGTGCTAGAACGGAGAGACATATAAATGTTATATATAGAGAATACATTATTATATCGCGAGATAAAACGCGGCGTGGTATAAGCCGAGTTGACGCAGAGCGTAAGAAAAGCTGGAAGTAAACATACCACGCAATACTTTGCGCGCGAATTTATGCATTAAACGTTACGTCCACGTTCTTCCGTATGTTTGCTCCCATCAAAAATGATTCTTGTTCTTTTTTTTTTTTTTTTTTTTTTTTTTGCGTGCGTGCAACGAATGACTGACGCGAGAATATGCGAGAGAGCGATGTTCTATAGTGTTTTTCCATAGTTTGCTAGCTTTTAGCGCTAATATGTTGTTATATTGGTTTATATAATTAATGTTACACACACAACACACACACGCAGTACTTCTACGCACAAGAAACAAAAGTAATTCGCGTAAACACCTGCCCAATCTTATAAAACTTATTTGACATGTATAATGTATAAAATACAGAGCATTATATACAAGACTCAGTTTTTTATCAAGTATTCAAAACTATATATATGTATAAAATTTATGTTATATATATAAATCTTTCACATATACAAATGCATCTTGAAGATTTTCTGACTTTTATATTTTAGACATAGACAGGATATAACATTTGCAATTTTGCAATTGTGAACAATATTAATCTCTTTCTTTTTTTTGCATTACAATTTTGTTTTTTTAATTAAAATTTTCTTTTTGTCTCAAATATTGTTTCCACACTTTTTTTAATATTCATAAATATTGCAAACGCTTATTAGCGACATTTTAAAGTACAATTTTACAGTGTACTTATTGTATTACTCGTCAAATGTGTTATGCTATTTTACAGAGATGTCTTATTCGTGAAATCACACTAGACATTCGATTTTGCAAGCGACAATGTAAAATGACCACGGGAAGGATGCAACTAAACGTGTGTAGAAAACTTTGTTAAACGAAAACGATTATTAATTATTACAAAAATTCCCTGAATGTGTGTATTATTTTTTTCACACAAATAAAAATAATTACACTTTAATTAGCAGCACGAAGAAATATGTGATACAGTTTGCTTTCGTGTACTCTTTCTCATTTGTATTGATTATACAATGATAATATTTCTTTACTAATTACGCAATGTTACTTTATATAATATTATGTATATATTTAAAAGTGTACTGCAATACATACATTGACAGTACACAAAAAGAAAAGCTATTAGGATGCTTGTAAGACATTTATATGCAATACACATCTGATGTGCATATTAAATATAGCTTCTACCGTTGCCTTAATCATTGTAACAAGTACAATCAAGAAAGATACATTAAGATTATACTTACAGAGATGGGTATAAATAAATATAGTACATCAATACGTATACTATTCGTATTTTACCACGCAGTGATTGATATGTTACCCTTTCAAACATCTTATAATTGTGAAAATCATACCTTGCGCGAGTATCCCTTTATCCATCGAGCGAATCCCAAGACTTCCTTCAGTATTCTAATAATTGATTTGTATTAAATTTTCGCACTTTTCGCTTATGTTTGCATTTGCTCTGAATCTTCGTGTTTTGCGTGTATATCTTTTTTTCTTCAGTAATTTATATAATTTTTCTGATATTTTCTTGAATAAATTTTAAGCATTTTTCGAGAATATTATTTTAATGTGTGTGTTTTACACAAATTGTTACAAGTTCGAATCAATTATATGTGCAAAGTTGTCATCAATGAACTTTTCAAATTTGCTTCAAATTATTCTTATCATCAGCCGGTGAACAGCTAGAGGAGCCGCAAAAAAAGGACGAAAACATTCTATCTCTCTTGATTCTCTGGGTAACGAGTGTAAGACATCGGTATATTGTACGTGATGCTTATCAGTGTATGCTACATGCTACACGTAACGGTTCGATATATGTCTCTGTCTGTATGCCACAACGAAGTGCAAGAGTCAGATTGCAGAAATACGCGATAACCATTAACTTACTTTTTTATTTTCTAATCATCTTTAAATTACGTCTCTCAATTAAATCAGGTAAATAAATGTGTTTAACACAATCTTTCATTATGTGCTTGAATTTAAACTTCGGTTTGTGATTCGATATAAAAAACTAACCTAAACTCTATCTTATCAGTAGAAACTAACATGTTTTTATAATTGTCAATTCTCTGGAATTTACGCGTTTATACTTTATCACTCTTTAAGATTATATAAACATCATTATATATAAATAACAGTATATTAGTTATAGTGTACAAAAAAAGAACGATTGTTACAGTGTTCCTCCTAATTTTTAATATGCTCTGTTAACTGTTTTCTTACTAATTCTAATAGTAGATAGATAAATAGATAGATAGAAGCTTTATTTATATCGCGCTCTGGGAAGCCCTCTCAAGCGCATAAGATGAAAGAATAGTAATGAGAATAAACAGTTAAACTTTATTTTATTTGCAGTTAAAAATGTCTGATCAGTTCTTGGGTTGTACTGTTTCTGTAAAATGCATTGATGATGTTGCCTATCAAGGCAAAATTATTGACTTAAATAAGAACAGTTTGACATTGGCAAAAACATTCTGTAATGGCATTCCACATTCTTCTTCGATT
Source organism: Pseudomyrmex flavicornis (assembly GCA_014825475.1). Taxonomy (NCBI): domain Eukaryota; kingdom Metazoa; phylum Arthropoda; class Insecta; order Hymenoptera; family Formicidae; genus Pseudomyrmex; species Pseudomyrmex flavicornis. Next base: position 39,449 of record QVNW01002174.1, read on the forward strand.
GTTATCTTGAGGTAAATACAGATTAGTCAACTTGAGGTATGAGTTGTAGTCTTTATATATGTATAAAATTTAATTCTAAGATAGATATTCACAATATATGATTTTTATAACTTGTTTTTATGTTGGTGTGTCTCTATATATATATATATATATATATATATGTATGCACATCTGTAAATAAAAGAATTTTATTTTAAAAATGTTTATGTTAAATAAATAAAATCTTATACAATCTTTATTGAAATCTCTCATATTGTTTGAGTAAACATACTTATTGTCCTCTTATTTTACATTGCAGTGTAAAAGATATACAAAAGCTTGAGATTATATCAACTGAAGAAGCAAGAACTACTATGAATGATGTTCAGTCACAGAGCAAAGTGATTGTAAAGAGACCAATCGCAAAACGAGTTGGACGATCAGTTTCAGAATGTGTTCCACCTACACCACAAGCGACAAGTTCTCCGCAGACAAATATGAAAAAACCAGCAGAATCAAACCAGCAGCAAATTGACCAAACTCCGAATGGAAAAATTCCACCAGGTATATGTTCTGTATCAGCTATTTTTTTAACTCGCAGAAAAAGAGATAAGTGATATATCGAATATATGTATTGTGCTATAATAATAAAACGGTTTTATTGCAGCTGAAAATAATGCATCTAACAAATCAGTTCCGAAAAGATTAACACATAAACAAAAACTTTTGGGAAGAGATGAGCATACTTTTGGTACTCCAATTGATCAGTCTTTACAGCAGGATTTTGACTTCGAAAAAAACTTGGCATTGTTTAATAAAGAGGTTAATCCTTTACTTTATTGCACAAATCAAGCATATTATTATTCTTTTGCTTTAGTATATTATATATACATATGGTTTATATATATATATAATTATTTCTATATGTATGATTATACTATATATATATATATTTTTATACATATATATTTTTATACTATATATATTTTTGTACATATACATATTTTTTCCAGGCTGTGTGGCAAGAAATTAATTCCTTGAAACCAGATATTGTTCGACAGTCAGAAAACAGTCGAAGTACTACCGGTATCTACCGACATGACGAAAACATTCTTGTATCTGAACCTACAGTACTTAGACAGATAGTAGTGCCTTATCCTGGTGAAAAAGAATACGTTACAGACAATGGTTTAGTAATTCCTAGTATTACCTTAAATCTACATCGGCAGTTGATAGGCGCTGCAGATAGACTGGGAATCAGTTGGGAACGCAGGGTTTGTATTTACATTGAAGTATTGAATTGTTTCTTAGAATTAAGATTGAAAAGAGAAATGATTTTAGAGATGTAATATTTGTAACATACTGTTGAAATGGAGATAATATATTTTAATGTTTTCTATTTGGAAGGTGGAGCTTCTTGGTCGTGCTGGAGCCGAATTGACATTGCAGCTGTTAGGCGGAAGTTATCGATTGAATCCGAACAACGCGCATCAATGGCCCACGGTAGTAGCGCTTTGCGGTCCACATCGTTCTGGTGCTGCGGGCATCAATTGCGCTCGACAGTTGTCGGGTCACGGCGTCAAGACGATCGTGTTCGTGGAGAACGCGGAGGATGTGTTTCTTCTGCAGGAGCTGTCGCTATATAGATTAACGGAAAACAAGGTAGAAACTAAAGTCAAGAATTTACCGTCGATGGTAGATCTGATACTCGTGGCGCTCTGCGACGAGGACTCGCCAAAAACGATCACACCGATCGCTAGGTGGGCGAATAGCAATCGGGCGCCCGTGCTTGCCATCGAACCACCCGCGACAGGTACACCGGGCATTCTCAGCAAATTCAGTTTATTGGGCGCGTTGCCGTTATCGCATAGCGTCGACAACGGCAGATTGTATCTGTGCAATCTCGCGTTGCCGAACAAGGTGTATACCGACGTCAACATTACATATAAATCGCCATTTGGACCCAAGTTTGTCATTCCTTTATATTCCGATGACTCTTAGCAAAATTTTAGGAGCTACAGCGTATCCGCTTCGAGCAATTTTATCATGCACGGTATGCAAGCCTGATATACAAGAGAAATATTTGACTTCCAAGGGGCCCATCAAACATATAATATAGAACATCTGTATAGTTTCGGCATTTGATATAAATTTTTAGATAAACTTTCAAAAGCGTCATATAGGAAATTTATATAACTTTTCATTTTGTGCATGGGCACCGATAAGTGGTAGAAACAGTGCGTAGTATTTCCATATATAATTCAGAAAGTTGTATTTTAAAAACTTCCAATATATGTGTGTATGTGTATGAGCATATGAAACACACAAATGAAATGAAAACTAGATATTTTAACTTATGAAGCTGTGAGACTATTGTTCCATTGATATATCAAGCATATACAACATAAAATCATTGCTTTGAGTATGTGTGTAACGAATAATTAGCTGAAAGAAGAACATGTAACTTGCTAAGAGACGAATATAGTTCGTTCCATATATTACACATGGTAAGTTTTGCATTAATACACACACACATACACACACATTTGATACGATTAAATAAACAACATATTTACTCCTTACATTACACAGTTTGTCTACAGTTTTTATGTATTAATAAAATTAACGATACGAAACTTCTTCGGAGTTCGGCTACTCCTCGACAACCATATTGCGTCAGAAGCGAGAAATGACCCGGTAAAAGTTTTTTGCAAAATTGGCTTTTCCTCAAAAAGATAATATTTTCGCAGTCCTCTAACACGCGAAATATACAGCAAATTCTGTTCGATGTTTGACACTTAGAAGTGTAAAATAATTCCTGAAGTAGCAGTGCTGCTGTTTCTCGACTCATTAACGGTTAGAAAACAGCTGAGCTGTTAGATAATTTTTCGATTTTTTACACTATGTTTTCAGTATAATTGACTTTGCTGCTTGTTTTGAAACTCCGAGGATTATGATAATGGTAAATTTGCATAGAAAAACTAAAATTGAAGTTACACGTCGCGAGAATTTTGCTTTGTGTCGCTTCTCACTTCCGACACCACAAAAGCAACACGGTTGCCGAGGAGTAGCCGATTGTCAAACAACAAAATTACTCTCTTTTTCTTTTTGCCCAATTTTCGGTGGGCAACGGTCAAAAGTAAAAACTTCTGTAGGTGTAAAACAAACATTTAAAGTCGTTATAAAATATTCACTCTTACTGTGTAACACTATAGAGAATATATAGTGATGTGCTAGAGAAAACTTTACTAATGATGAGACAAAAAGAATCTGACGATTATCTGATGATATCTTGTGTGTACACGCAAGAGAGAAAAAACTTATATATTTTTTAAATCATTTGTACGATATACTCTATTTATGTCGTGTTAGAGATCCGCGCGATTAAGTAGCATTTTTAACACAAGTAAATTGACATCAGTTTTATATTCTCTCATTTTCATTTATTAGTGTTTGATAGCTTCGATTCTTGTCTGTAGTATTAAACGTTACTTCAACTATTATCGTATGTTCCGATTTTTACGATGATTATAGCAACGATACATGTATAGATACTAACATTGTAACGCACACAAGATGCGAAATATCTGTAATAGCTCTCGACTGTGTTCCTTTTTGTACTTTTTTTTTTATAGCATGTTTATATTTAAAGTGTGGAATGTGTTTTGTTTGATATCCGCACGAGTTTATACAAGATGCGTTCGCTTTGGACGCTCACGCGTCAGTCTATCGTTTTACTTTTAATCCTTTAACCGCGACCGCAGTATATATACATACAGATTGTCACACAAATAGTTTTTACATAAAATTCATATAGATTTTATATATCCGGTATTAACCATATATATATATGTTATATAGAATCTATGTGTAACATAAAGAATTGATTGCACAGAACTATCGATGATGATGAATTTCTTCCAAAATTTCTGAGATAATACATAAACAGTAATCAATTGTGCAGTTAATACAATGCTCAAGGATTAATGAGCAAAATAGATTAATGCTCAAAGCGTCCAAATCGAACAAACTTGTAGAGAAAAAAAGAGCAATTGTAAATTTGCAACCTCAGCAATGAAATAGTTTCTCGTGAATATACTAATTAATTATTCTGTAATTTGTGACCATGTCTAAATAGACTAATACGACAAATAGGTTAAAAGCCGAACTTTTTAAAAGATTGATTTTCAAATATAGTGGTATTTCGTTAGGTAAATAATTTTGGTTCAGGAAACAATTGCTTAACAAGATTTTTCTCCTGAAAGTATGATTTAGGTCGCTTGAGGCAAGCCGATATGTGATAGTAAAAACTGTAAAAGAATAAGAGATAAAACGAGAAAGAAATTGGGATTGAACATAACACCACTGCGACATCTCGCTGTGAAAAAAGGATCGGTTAGCTTTTATGACTGTAATAGGGATGCGGATGAATTTCTTAACAATGTAGGTTTCGCTTTTCTTAACAAGGTACTACTGTATACACATTTATTAATTATATATAAGGCACATTTATCAATTATATAAAGCATGTAATTTATGATTATTAGGATTATATTTGGCGATTATACCACTATCTAGATTAAAAATTGTAAAAATTATATATGTGTGTGTGTATACATAAATATATATATGTACACATACATATTAAAACGATAAATAATATTTATAAGTAATTCATATACCACATTGTAAATATTCGCGAAAAAGATGTCTAACTTATTATAATTTGCAAGGTCACAGTACTCAATTGCAACTTATTCCAGTTAAATGTGCGAAACAGAAAAAAAAAAAATATAATCTAATTGTCATTCAAGCTTTGTCAATTATTTTATGCAATTAAACGCGCATATATTTCCTCAACCAGTAAAGGAATTAATAAAAAAAGATCCATAGTAAAAAATATTCTTTCTTTAATTTTTAACTGTAATACTTGAATATTATATTTTGCGAATGTATGTGTGTTACAGTCTATGAAAATTTACAGCACCGTCATATATTAAAAATACATGATTTTATCAACATTGTGATATATAGATAATTGTACTAGGACAAATAAGAACCTAATGATGATGGTCGCATTTATTGTCAATTTTTATGAATGCAGGTCGAGTATCGACGAATGACGTTTGACTTACAAAAAAAATATCTCACTACTGAATTCGTTTATGTAAACTGTTCATATTATAGGCTGTGTATTATTTCTTTACATAATTATATGGAAATATTGAAATTTTCTCTTTACAATATAGTAGAACACGCGAGGAACTATACATGCTCTATAGAAGTAAAAACTATAATTATCCATAATACATTGACTTCGATTTTTTAGTAACTCTTTAACAACAAAAATTTATATACAAGTGTATTTCTCACGTTTATAGCTCATATGTTTTAGATATATTTAAAAAAGAGAGACGTCTCTATTTTAATATTTTTTCTTCTAAAACGTTAAATTTTTATATTTTCTATAATATATATTTCATATTTTTTATTGACATTTTTTCTGAACATTCTAGACTATTTTATTTGTAATAATCTTTGTTTGATTAAACTTATAGGCACATAAAACTCTCTTCTTATTTTCTTGCTTAATTCACTACTCATTGATTGCATTGTAATTTATAGAACATCACGTTATATTTATATCTTTTTTATATTTAAGATAATAATTAAAAAAAAAACATCATAGACTAACATTCCATTTAACTCTTAATCTCTAATTTTTCTACCTATATAATTATAGATATACGATTTTTCGAGTAATCGCGTGAAAAGAGAGGAAGAGAAATACATACTTTTATATTTCTCAATTTTATATATAACAGCAGTTCATAGTAGTTATAACGTTTGATCTTTTGTGGCTAAAGTGATTTGTGACTTAATTAAGTAGATTTCAATAATTTAGCTTCAAACACATCTTTGTGATTACTTGCAAATTCCACAATTACAAAGCAAATTCATTTATATATTTATAAAATGGACTGGACGGGCATATAAATATAAGTCGAATTTATATAGCGCATGTAAATTCGCTGAATGGTATATGAGCAACTAATTGCTACAATTTAGTTTTAAAATACCATATATATTAGATAAATAGATATAGTCTTCGCAGTGTTATATTCTTGTATTTGTGTAACCTCTCTAATCAAAATAATCTTTTCTTTTTGTAGTCATTATTTTAGAATATACACACGTTATTGATCGGCCTCTTGTTAGTGCTTTAAAAAGCTACGTACATAAAATAATTTTAAGTTGTATAATGAAGTCTCTCTGATTAATGCAATAATCAGGACTGATGGAAATTGAGCTAATGACAAACACGTAACATTGATCGACAATAGTGTTTATCCTATCGGAACCATGCATACATTGGGATATAGTTTTGGTGTTCACCGAACCAGGTTGTAAACTTGGTTGCTTCTCGCGAAACAATTCTTTCAAGTAGTCTCATTTTTATTTTATTTTTTGTTTGTTTTTCTGTTTAATCAAGAACGATATTATCCGATAGATAGGCGTCTTTTATTGCGTTAGAGCAATATTGTTTTTGTCTTTGTGTTTTTACTGCTCCATCAAATTTTCGGCTTTTTGCTTTTAATTCGATCATACGCTACCAAGCGTAAGAACCTAAGTGCCTTTTGATACCACCCTGCTCCGGAATTTCTTTCGCTTTGTAAAATGCAACAGTCAGAAAACGATCCGAGTCGTGATCACGCTGTATCTGATGCACCTACGCAGAAAGACGGTCCAGTTTCGTTTGTCTCTGTCCTCTTCCTAGGACGCGGGCGTGGGACTCGCGGTTGGCGGCACTGTCGCGCTGTTGTTCGCGGATTGCTTCGCGCGTCTTCTTTTGTTCAACAGGGGATTGTTTGTGTGATCGAGTTGCTTCAGACACGCCGTGTCGTAATCAACGCGCATTGTCGCCAAAGATCGCGTCATTTCTTCCTGCACTTCGGGCCACATCTCCTCTCCCTCTCGCAAAACGCGTCCGGTGTGCAAGGGAGTCGCGGGCACTTCCATGTACTTCTATATATGAGAAACAATGTCTCAAAGAAAAGTAGAAAGATACGAGAAAACTTAAGATATAAGATCATATGTTAGAATATGTTCTTACAGAGATCCAGTTGTTGCGCATTACATCGTCGATCTGCAATCTTTCTGCTGGATTTATACACAGCATACCCTTGATAAGGCTCTTGGCTTCTTGACTCACATTCGCCCATTCTGGATAGGGAAAGTCATATTGTCCTAATCGTATTCTCTTTTTCATTCCGGGAGAGATCGCTAGGCCGTGGTTGCTGTAAAACGGTGGGAAACCGCACAACCTAAAAATAGTTGTAAATAACGCCATAAGTTTCTTTGTAACGTATATGTGTGTGTGTGTGTGCTTTCCATAATCTATTACTTTCTCCCAATATGTGTATATAAAAAAAATATAAATATATACTCACAATATGTACATGATTACTCCCAGTGACCAAATATCACAACTCTTGTCGTACTTTTCTGGTCCTAACACTTCTGGGGCTAATAAACAAAAAATGAGAAAAATTAATTCAAGTTCTTTATCAACATTAATAATTGTACCATGAAATACGCAAACTTACCGACATAATAAGGTGTGTAACATGGCGTCTGTAATGTGTCTTTTAAATATGTCTCTTTAGCGAACCCGAAGTCAGTGAGTTTTAGGATTCCAGTAGCATCTAAAAGCAATATATTAATAGAGCAATAAATAATCTAATAATAACAGCAAATAATTGGTTTTAATATTTGATGTCATATATATGTTAGAAAGAATATTGTATTTACAAGCATAATTTTCAAGAAAGGTCCACATATAGATAATACTGATGTTTAACTCAGATCTACGCAATCTAAACCGATAATAACGTTTTTACATTAGAAAAAAAGCAACTATATGTATATGATGTATTATTTTTAAAATAAAAACTTTATATAACTCACCAGGCTTAGAATATAGAAGATTCTCTGGTTTTAAATCCCTGTGAGTGATATTCATGTCGTGCAGATGTTTCACCGCGACACATATCTCGTACATCACTTGTGCAGCTTCTGCAAAACGCATACGGGTTTATGTAAGTCTTAAAAATAGTGAAACTAAATGGCGATTTAGAAAGCAAAGCTACAATACCTCTTTCAGTAAAGGCACCATCTTGTCTGTCTTGTATCCTTTGAAATAACTCTCCACCTTCCATGCTGAAAGAAATCAATTAAAAGCGAATTTGAAGAATCTGATGTGAATAAGCTGACATTAAAAAAAAAAAAAAGTAATGGTTTACGTAACACGTACCATTCCATAACCACTAGCAGACATTTATTCCCACTGTAAGTATTTTCGTATACATCTTTGACCTGGACTATGTGTCTGCAATCTGATGCCCTCCAGTGAAGTTCAACTTCTCTTCGCGCTTTTGCACAGTCATGCAAGACCTGCAAAGAACGTTACTGCTCAGCACAAAATTGCTTAAAATCATTTCTTTACTAAAAACTAAAACAAAATATTGTTCTTCTAAACAGTTTTTTACTCAAGATAATGAATAAAAGACACATTAATTTATTAAAATATAATGTAAAAACCAAGTTTTGAGAGAGATTATTAAAATTTGCACTACATTAGGAAAATAATTTAATTTTTTAATGTAACAGTAGATTATGTATTTTCATGTTGAACGCATTTTACATGTAAGCGAAAATTAATCAAGCGATTCTCGGTGATAAATGACTCGTACAAAACATACAAAATAATCGCTCAGTGCGTTCGTATCAGTATCTCACATCATGTTTCAGATACATGCAAATTATCGTACAAGACAGGTACAAAAAGAATTGACTCATAGCTCGTCGCAACTGTGTGTGTTTATCGCGAAATCCATTAGTCATTGTGAGATTTCCTAGATAATTTTCCTAGATAAATGCTTCTTTTTTTATTTAGATCTCGACAGTTTCATAATGAAACATGCACAGCGATTTACATAACTGACGGTGATAACAAACGGAAACTTTTCTGCTATTGTGAAATTCTATAAACACACGCAATTAATAATGTTCAAAAAATAAATTAACTCAGGAGATATGTACGCAAAGATCACGGAAAAGTTCATATGGAGACAGTAATAAATCAATTAAGACCACAACATTTTTTACAATCAACATTATATCTTAGTTTTTGATTAAAATTCTAAGAATCGATGCAAATTAAAGTGTCAATACAATTTTGACATTTAATATATTTTTTTCTTAAATCGTTAAATAATTCTAAATTAATTGACAGTCAATTAATTACAAGTTACTCGCCAAATTGAATATTCACGAATTCGGAAGCACGTGTTTAAAATCACAGTATATATATTACGACACTAATTGGTCAATTATACTCGGCGGCATGCTATTCACAATTTATCAGCGATCGAGCTTGTAGCTTACGCATACGTACTTATATATATGTACAAGCGGCACAAACGCTTTCTTCTGAGCGGACAGTAGCGCAGACGTAATTGCGCCTTTTTGAGACACTCGCTACGGACAATTGTACGAATTACGAGACGTCTATTGTGATGTGCGGTGGGAACCTAAAATAGCCGTGTTATATATAACGGAGTTGAATAGCATATTGTCTCTGTGGTTGACAGACACGATTCATTAGCGTCGCGATTTTCTTAATCCGCTGCTCAATTAATCATTTATTACTAAACTATTTAAGTAACGCGATATAAAAAATTAATAAACACGCGCTAGAATACCAATGTGTCGTGAATTATCATATTTAACAACTCGACTGTCCGAGAAATGAAATTTCCTGTTAAAATGAAATATCTGTCACAACGCAACAATTTTTCAAACGAGATTTTAATATCGCGCTAAAGTTTAATTCAATATTATATTATATTATATTTTGTGTACAACAATTTAATTCTTCAAAACACATACATTTACACCATATTTTATTTAAATTAAAACTGCAGCGTAAAGATATTGAAACGAAATGAATGATAAACTGAAAGTATTATCTGCGTAGTAGATTTTTGTAACTTGGAACGGTGGAAGAGCCAAAAGTATTCGGAGGGAAGCGAGTCGAACGAACGCTAGTAAAAAGAGAAGCAGAACCGGTTTCCGATATATTTTTGCTCCTAATCCGAACGAAGGGTTGTCGTCATAATAACATAGTTATAAAACATTCTCGTTTGCATAGCAGTAAAAAAAAAAAAAATTTTAATACATTGCACATAAATTGTTTTACAAACTTGAAAATATGTATTAAAAATAATTTTATTACTTGTACAAAATTAGTATTTTTTTTATAAAAAAAAATTACAAAGTACAAATATAAAATTATACAAAACAAAAACTGATTAAAAATCTGTTGTTACAATCAAGCAGTGTACAAGCAGAACTGCAAATTAATGCTTTTGTAATATCGTTTCGAGTTTAATGTGATAATGCCTATTTCTGGAGGCTGTTTATACGTATATTCCATTCTTCGTGTTGTGACGGTTATTTGCTCATATAAGCAAAAACTATATTAAGCCGTGCACTGGCTATAAATAAATCGTCAAGTTGCTCGTCAACAATTCATTAAAAGTTTATGAAATTTGCAGATTCATTCACGTGGAGGAAAATAAACGTATCGTTCTTAATGAGAAACTCTCTTAATAGAAAACCAGTCTGTAAAGTTCATACAGCCGCTATTTCGCGCGTGTTTTACGAGGAAATTCATTTTGCGCGGCTCGATGAGCCGCACTCGATGACTCTTCTTCTGCCGATCTCGCTCGTGGGCGTGTACGCGCGCGTTTCAAAGTAAAAAATACCAAAGCGATCATGTGTCGAAGATCAATACGCCGAATGTCGCGTGAAGCTACGCTAATGAGATTAGCACCTGAACAACTTGCCAAGCTGAAACGTTTGCCGCGCGAAGTAGACAGATGGACGCGCGCGCGAACTTGTCACGCCGATACTTCCTGGCGACAGATCAGATTATGCGCGCATCGTCGACCTACGTGCGACGAGAGAATTTTACACGCTTGGCTATAAAAGCCGACAACGTAATCCGATGCAGCGCAACGACGTCACATGCTCGCGGAAACGCGCCATCGATCGCGGTCGGCCTTCCTTGTTCTATTGAACTATTAACGCGAACTATACACGCGAAATGTCATTTGCCTAGGAATTGCTGATCAAGAAATTAATTGTTCTGGGAAGGGGATATTTTGCTTCTTCGTTATTCATTCAATAATATACGCGTAGCACGAGAAAAGTAATTATTAAGAGAGCCAGCAGTAAAACTACAGAAAAGTGTACATTATAATTATTATTTATTTATAAACATATCAATAAGTTCTTAAACTCTGATGCGTATCTTTATTTATTTATTTTTTTTAATTTTATTTATGAGAAACTCAAACATGATTATTTTTTTTTTATTTATCTTTTTGATAGAAGCACTGGTCACATGATTTCATTCACGTTTGGAAAACAGCAATAAATTTCCCAATGAGATACCCGCGGAATTGGATTTTCTCCCGGTGGGAGTCGACGCGGACGAATATAAAGCGGCGAAAATGATATGCGGAAAATGTTGACCGTGCGACAGCCAGCGATCAATCAACGGGAGCGAATTCGTAGAGTCCGGATTGCACAGAGCCGCGCTCGCGGTAACGTCGATAAATATTGAATTTTTAATGGTTGGGCGCGCGCGTTGGAGCGCGCGGAGGTGGTGCACTCGACGTGCATAACACTCGGTCGCTGCATGATCCGGTCTGTCATTGCGATACATACGTGTCCAAACGCTCCCGTTGAGATCTTTTAAGCGCTGTTCTCAGAAACATTAAGTTGAAGTTTAAATCATTCTTCTGCGCGTCCTCCTCTTTTCCACTCTGTTTTAAAGAAGAGACAAAAAAAACGCGTTAATGTCAATCGTTAAAGCGGTAAGATCTATGAGAACTGTCCTGTAGAAATTGCCAAATTTATGTTCCTTTAATCACACGTTGTTTTTTATATATAAAATAGTGGCAAGATAGAATATTTTTCTTTTGGAAAGTTGTTCAAATACGCAAGAACAAAGTAGAGAGAAAAATAAATGATCATGACGAAAGATGCGACATTTCGCGTGTAACGTTAGTTAATAAAAATAATACACTCGCGCTGCAACATTATGCAACCTGCGCCTCAAGCAATAACGGAGCTGATAAAATCGCTGATAAGATTACATTCAATCATCGCACGCTGAACGTTCGTTTCGTTATATTTTAGCGCGTGATAGTTGTTTAATAAAACGACTAGTCAGTCGTATCACATGTGGTAATCTTGACGCAACAATTGCGATTTCGACTGGATGAGTTTCTCCAACTGTATCAACGTGATTAATCTGTATCAACGTGATTAACTGATTATCGTGATAATCTGTTACTCCGTGCTCTTTTATCTAAGAAAACTGCTCGATCAATGAAAACTACGCGAGAACAGAACATTCTATTTTCACACTTTCTGTTTGATAACTTTCCGAATAGGTAAACTCTATTGCAAGTCACATCTTTTGTGTCTAAGAATTGAACTATATAATCGATATCTCTTAATCGATTATCTCCACGTCAATTTTTGTTCTTGATACACGCGATCGATACACGACGCTATTATTATGCAACGAATGTTATCGCGAATTCCTCGAACGCTCGACGTCGTCGTCTTGAAAATGAAGAAGACCCGAGAAGAGAAGAGAGCGCTCTCACCCACTCACGATCGACGCGTCAATATTCATTAGTTCGCACATATACGACAATTTCGATACGACGATTGTCTACCCTTTGACTCTCGATAATAGATAATTACACAGCGGAGAATTCCTGGCGGAGCTTCTCCGAAGCCATTGACCATTTCCGCGCCAGAGATAGGATGAGATCATCGGAAACATATAAAGTCCTGGGAAACGGCAGCGACGCATTTTTAGAGCGCAGCTTATCGGCGTCTATCGCCTTCGCCCGCGTATTCATGCGTGTTGCATATTCTGCGCGTCTTCGCGCGCGAGAAGTTTATACGCGACTTCTTCGCTAGAAAAAAAAAAAAACTACGAGAGAGAAGTATGTATAATATTTAAATAATCGCGTGCCTAAGCACTGACGACGATCGAAATGACACGTGCTATTACAACGACGGGGAAAAAAAGCGATCGATAGCCGTTAAAACTGCACGTGACCTTCTGCGTATCAAACGCGTTATACATAGACAGAGAGAAATAACATTAAGCTGACGAGTCAAAAAGTAAAGCGTATTTTTTTTCAACTTGCGTAAGAATTCAATAAAGAAGTAAGCAAGTCGACGGTGAGAAATTCCTGGAAATGAAGAAAATACTCTCGGTGCTTCTTTGAAATAAAACGAACGAACCCCCACGAATCGGAACTTTGAAAAATTATTCAATCTCGGTAGTTCGTAAATTGTTTTGTAACAAACGTCAAATACTTTTTGTATGTGAGGAAAGTTTCTTATTCCAAGTAGAGCGCGGCGAGAACTCTAATTGGAACTCTGGAATATTAACGTTCGGGTGCTAACTTCGCAAACTTCGCTTGTTATATTTCGCGTCGAATGGTAAGAGCGCGGTAAAAAAAAAATCACAGCGACACGAATTTCGCGGTAATTCGGATACGATATGATTCTTGAACGCTCTTGAAATTCGATGTGAGTCACTTGAGATTATTTTTGTAACGAGTCCGAGAAGCCGCCGATAACTTTTCGTGGCTTTCAAGAAAAAATTGTTTTACGACGCACGAATGTTAGCAGCGAAATACATTTCGCACCGTACGTGTCGACCTTTAGACTTTTTTAGAAGAGACACCTCTCGTATTAGAAGAACCAAACGTTGCAAAACAAATAAACTTGCGAATGTCTGGCTTGTGGGGAAAAAAAAAAAAATTTACAATAAGTTTACGCTCTGAAAATCATTTCTCATACGCGAGCTTTACTGCACGAACGTGAACCTTGTTTCGAATGGGCGCTTATACTCATAAAACGGCCGAAGAAAATAGAATATAAATAATTACGGCAATCATCGTCTAAGGACACGAAAGCGCGTCGCGTGATGCTCGTCGTATAATCGGTCATCGGCATTCCATGTATCTGCGTCTGCAATCGACATTCCTCCCGTCAAACTGCCGTTAAATTATTTCTGCGACTGGTCTCATAGGCCGCGTGATCTCGCCTTTACAAGGAGACGCAACTTTCGCGAGCAGCCTCTTATTGAAAGTATGCGATGCTCGTTGCAACTCCGATAAACGC
>QVNW01002175.1:0-44244 GCA_014825475.1 Pseudomyrmex flavicornis
CGACGACGACGACGACGACGACTAATTACACGGCTAATTACATTTCTCGTCCGAGAACCGCGACCGGTCAATTTTCCTAATTGAGACGCGCGCGGATCAAATCGCCGTCTTCTGCGTATCGACGACTTCCCGGCGAAGCAGCGACATCGGGACTTCGGGTCGCGAAAGTTCAGTGCTCCCGCGCGCACGACAATCCGCCAACACACAACCCCCCTCGGGTACCGGGTCGACGCGTCACTTTAAGCGATAATTGACAGCGCTGAAAATCCTGGCAGACACCGGGAAATCGCATTAGTCGCCGGAAAACGTCGCCGTTAATATCGCAACCACCGAAGCCACCCCTCTCTCCGGCTACGCCGCGTGTGTGTCCCGAGTATTTTTAAGACCTCAACTTTTATATATATATATATATATAATATATATTGCACATCTTCTCTTTATATATATCTCGAATATGATATTTCACCGTCCGATAACTCTTTATCCGATATTCCTCATCCCGGGAGGTGACACTATTTCAGATTTTCCGTAACACAATAAATGTACCGAGAGCGTGACGACCGGTCTTTCTTCGTTCCCCGAAATCCGATCAGCGCAGGGTCTGATTTCGCGTGATGACGTTCCGGCTTTCTGTCGAAAATTTCGCCCGCGTTTCTATTTTTACGGAAGGGAGGAAAAAAAATGAGCTAAGTTCTTCAGAGAGTCTTATTTCGTCCCCGATTGAATCGCGTAATTTATCAGTTCATATTATCGACCTCTTTTTCGAACTGTCCTGACTTTTTTTTTTTTTTTAGGTCCAAGTTGAAATTGAGTTTGAAGTTGCGTTCTCTTTGCGAGAAACGCGCGCGGGGATATCACGTTTCCGTCGTTCTCTGGTGTTAAGTTCCCGTTCGGATCTGATCTCCCGGGCACGTCTCTTACTCTCGCACGCCTCTTCCGTTCCAGGGTTACTCCTCGGTAGCCCTGGAGGAGCGGCACGTTGCATGCTAATTAAGTGAGCAACCGTGCGCTACGCGATGTTCCATTGTTTATTGCGGTTTCGCCATCGGCCGATCCCGTTTTTACGGCCGCGCGCTGTTGTTTCTCGACTTCGTGACCTCGGAGCGGACGCTCAAACCGAGGCCGAGGCACGCGGATACCGAGCTCGTTAATTAGAAGATCCGAACGAGGCTGAGTTATGGCGTTGTCACGGTCGCCGCGTTCAAGAGAGAAACGGATATCTCGAAATCGACCGCGGACCGTCTCGTCTCGGATCATTTTCGACTCAAGAAATCTAATCATGTGTTTCCACAGAAACTACACACACGAGAGAAAACGTTGCCAAAAATTTGCATATTGTATTTGCATATTTGCATATTGTAAATTTTTTTAATTTTGACATTAATTTACTTCCAAGTCGAATATTTTTTTTATCAGTCGTAAATAGTTGACGTAATTTTTTCTTGTTCGAATCGTTCGAATGTACACATTTCGATTCTACTTTTCCAACGACGTCGTTAAAATACGGCGTTATCTCGACGCGGCGGATTCGCGGAAAGTTTCGTCTGGACGACGATATTGTTGCGGCGCCTCGATCCCGAGGAATCCAGTGACGCGTTTAACTCGACACTCTCTCCACAGAGCTAATTCCGTTGCGAGCGAAGTACAGAAATCGCGTCCGGAAGACGCCGCGTCAAAGGCGAGCGCGCGCGCGCAAAAGCGAGATAGTCGGTTTCATTGTAATTCCCGCCGGCTTACAACGTCGTCCTTGTCGGGGAGAACGGCGGATAAGGCCGTCGGCGAAACCGAGATCCGACGCGACTTGGTTGCTCACAAAGTCGCGCGATCAAACTCGCCGAGTTTAAACTTTCCACTTGAACGCGAAAACGCGAAATTCGTCCGGAGGTCTCGCAATTATCTCGCTCACGCCTTCACCGAGAAATAAATACAATATTGAACGCGCACTTCGTTCGTTCGTTCGTTCGTTCCATTTTTCTCACCTGAGGTGGGAGATTTATTTTGAAGAAGAAAAATTCTTACGGCACGAATCCAGTGAAAAAAGATCGGTCTCTTCAGGCAGACGTCGCTCTCGTCTCGCGTTGTCGCGGCCGCCGTCTCTTGCCAAGTACAGATCGTACAATATTTTACGGGGGTGTCTTCGGCAGATACACGCGCGTGCTCTCTTCTTCGAGTTATACCACCAGTCGGAACGGTGCCCGTCTAAGAATCGCGAAAGTGTCGTAAAGTTTGATCGATCGTAAATTGGATTGTTCCGCGGGGAGCACGTAGTCGAGACGACGATAAATGAAACTTCGATGCTCATGAAGAAAAAGAGAAGGAGAGAAGAAGAAAGGGGGAGAGAAAGAGAGAGAGAGAGAGAGAAAGAGAACATTCAAGCTGCTTTGGATACGAGATTCGTTTCACTTTCACGCCGGAAACTTCGCTTATCGCTTTAATTTGACTCGCCTATCAGCGCGCCGGCAAACAAAGCGGTTTATTATTACGTCACTTTGAATAATTTTTTGTTTCTCAGTGAAACGACCCCTCGCCGCGTATCGGTACATTTCGCGTCTCGCGCAACACTTGCTCGCTTTATTCTCGCAATTCGCAATTGATGAAGAAAACAATCAGACGCGAAAAACTTATCATTAGGACACTGCATCGTGTGTTTCATACAGAATTTTTTAAAATCGTTATTGTTCTCTGTTTTAAATAAAAGAAAAAACATTCGTTGATGGGGTGAGTTCGTTAAGTTGTGTGAAAATTTGTTTTCTCGTGTCACGGGCAAATTTGGAAACGCGCGGATTGTATCGGCAGCGCGTGACACGACACAAACGCGATTATATGTATATTATAAACATAACGCGTTGCTTGTTAACGCGAGAATTATTATTGCGCTGCTTAAATAACGCGCACAGTGGCTGTCATTAGCGTCACAACCGAAACGCGATTAAATCTACCACGGTTAAATAGACCGTGGATTATGTAACCGATATATATTGAAGTTCGCTTGAAATCGATAACTAGTGACATGTATGACGCGCGGTAACGAGCATCAGATCGGTTACCAGACATTAATGGGATGGATATTGAAAATGACGGATGTGCAACAACGGATTTTCCTCGTACGCGAGGAGGAACAGGGAGGGGGAGAGTGGAGACAGAGAGAACCTGATCTTTTGAACCAAAACTGAAATCCCCGCCTAATTTGCATGTTACGTACATTATAAAAAAGAGACAAGCTCGTTTCGCGCAATGACATCGGGGATCACAATGAGGGGGAGGATCAGGTGCTCGTTGCGTAATGAAAGAAATGAGATTTGCGAAGGGCGAGCGTAAAGACGTAAATTCGCAGTGCGACGTCGCCGCCACTGCGCAATTTTCTCATCCCCGTCCGACGCAAAGCCGCAAAACCGCTGCGAAACAATTTCGCTATATAAAACAAATCCTTTGTAACGCGGAACGGCGCGGAGGCGCGTCTGGTAAACAGCAACGCCGCGGCTTGTCGCGCGGAAAATTCTTACCCTTCCGCAAGGGAAACCAAAATTCATCCCGTCCGTTCGGGAATTTTTCCCTTCCCTCTTCCTCAATGATGCGAATAAAAAAAAAAAAAAAACGATTACATCTCGCGATTTAATGACAAATTAAACACGCGCGAATTGTTTCGAGGGTGTTTGCTCGATCAATGCGCGGGGAATATTGGATTAAAAAATAATTAACTACGTTTCGATTAATTTTCTTCGCGTTCGCGATTTCCGCGCGTTTGTTGCTGCACAGCGGGATTCAATAAAGCGGAAAGATACATATTTAGAACAGAGAAACTTCGGTTTTCGATTATTTTTAAGTCTCGAAGTTTTTAATTTGATTATTACAGTAGGTGACGGTAAAATTACATTATTCCTTACTGTAATGTAATTTTCGTCCATTCGTATCGTATTCTGTCTATCTTAAAATTAAAGCGGTACAAACACACGAATCATTTGTGTGTGTGTGTGCGTGTGTGTGTGTATATGTGATTACACATATGTTATATTAAATAAAAATCAAATTGCAAACAAGCGGCATACACGTTCCGACCGTCACACACACACACTCACACATACATTCCGTTTAACTATTAGATCATACGTCAGATTATACGTCACAATACAATATAAAACTCTTATTTTAAGAAACTTAAATTATAACTAATTATCATTCTCCTGATTATTAATTCTCGTTTATATACATATGTAATTCTCATATATTATATATTATTATATGATTTCAGAACACTCGCTTTTCCGACAACGCAATTTTCAATGTAACGCCAGACGACTGTAATAAAATTTAAAAAAAAAAAAAAAACAGAATTCAACACGACGCGAGAGATGCATGTTGTATAATACCTCACGTTATTTATATTCCCATAGACAGGACGCGGCTAAAAGCGACGCAATAGCCAATCAATACGCTTTTCCATAAGAGAAAAACCGCCGATCGCGCCGTTTCTTGTCACGCGCGAAGTCATGACTCCCGTATTACATTCCCAGGATTTTGTGATTCTGCTCCCGTGATTCTGACTTGAAATAATTTTGTCGCTTGTTTTTTTTTTGACGTATGAGAGGTTTTGTCCGCGTGAAGATTTGCGACAAAAGCAAACACAGAACAGGGGCAGAAATTGAAATAATTAAAGCGAAAGTAAAATGTTAACCGGTTGTTGAAATCTTTTGTTACATGCGAAATTTGCGAGAAAAAAAGAAAGAAAAAACACGCGAGTCATTGCTCGATCGATTTAAGCGAGACTTGTGCTGTGTAAGTATCAATTGTTGTAAAATTCAATTTGTGTTTTGTGCGACCCTCGCGTCACTTTACACCTCTCGTACATTTCTTGATAAATTTTCCCTCTCGCAGTTCTTTGATCTCTCCTCGTCGCACCACTTCCTATCCCACTAGCTGTCACAGCTCCGATCGCGCGCATGAAATGTATAAAGATCATAGCACAAAAAAAAGAAACTTAAGCAAGAGACGTGAACAGTGAAGAAACACACAAATCAACACACGGAAATTTCTTTCTAAAAAATGTAGCTTACGTTTTATTACCGCTCAGATATTTGTGCGCGCTACGACTTTAAACTTTGCACGCGCGTAGCACAGAGCCGTACGTATTACCAAAAGTGGGAAGAAGATTATGCGACGTTGCACCCCCGTGTACGTTGCGAAATTTATATTTTACGAGAGTTATACTCGAGTTTATATTTACGAAGTTTGCGTAACTTCATTGCTCCCGCGTGCACGTGCGTGTAAGTAAACGTACACGGAGATATCGGGAGTCTACACGTACACACACACAATCTCTTGCGATTCGTTCAAAGGTTTTTGCTCCGATACTTGTCGAGGTGCACTCTGATCCTCTTGAGATGCACTATCAACTTTTATCTCAACCTTTTCCGGCGTTTTCTTCTTCTTCGTCGTCGTCGTCGTCGAATTTTCACCGTCTTTGTGAGCGATTTTGCGGTGCCTCGCGCGATCGTTGTAACTGAAGAACGATTCGTCACAGAGTCTGCAGCAGAAAGGCCGTTCACCCGTGTGCACGTTACGGCGATGAATATCCCTGGAATCCTTTCGCTGGAATTTCTTGTCGCAGTAATCGCAGGCAAACGGCTTACGACCGATGTGAAGCAGAATGTGGTTGTACAGCGACTTGGTGTCGTTGAATCTCTTGCCACACTGCGCGCACTTGTATCGCTTCTTACCACCGTGCTTGTACTTGATGTGGTTAATCAGCAGTTGCTTGATCTTGAAAGTCTGTTTGCACAAGTCGCACTCGTATATCGGACTGGTCTTGCCCTCGTGCGTTTTCTCCCGATGCGCCTTGAGCGACATTTGATGCTTGAACTTCTCGTGACACTCGCTGCACTCGAAGTACGGCTGCTGATTAGTCACCAGCGGGTCCTTGCGGTCGATCTGATGGTCGTCCACCAAGTGGCGCTTCACCATGCGGAAAGTCGGCAGGGTCTTCATGCACAAAGGACACGTGAACCACTGGGACAGCGCGACGTTCTCGTCGTATATCCAGTGTTTCTCCAAGTGATCGATCCAGTTCTGCTTCTTTCTGTACGACTTGTGACACACCTCGCAGGTGTACATCGCGCCGGAGATGTGAGTCTTGGAGTGAAGCCTGAGCGAGTTGCTGGTTGTGCATCGCATGCCGCACTTGTCGCACTGGTACGGCTTCTCGCCCGTGTGCGTTCGGAGGTGTTCCTTCAGTCGCATCTTGAGCTGAAACGATTTGCCGCACAGCTCGCATATAAACGGTCTCGCGCCTTTGTGCACGAACATGTAATGTTCGAACAGAGAGTTCTCCGTGCAAAAGTCCTTGCCGCACGTGCTGCAAACGACGTCTTCCTTGTTCTCGTTGTGCCGCATCATGTGAAATTCCAGTCTATCTTTGCGTATGAAGCGCGTGTTGCATTTCGCGCAGTGAAACTGACGCTGCGCGATGAATCTCTTCTCGTATCCGTCGACCATCATCGATGAGATCGAGGTGTCGCAGTCGAGACACGTCACCACGTCGTTGCAGATGTTCATCTCGGTTTCCTGCACTGATTTTCCGCAGAGTGTACAAGTCAGGACGTTTAATAATTGCGTCTGTTCCGGATCGATCATGTATTCCGCGACGCCGGCGTGCTTCTTCATTTTCTGGTGATTTTCCAGTCCGATCTTGGTCAGATATTTCTCGTCGCACTGCAGACAAATGTGTTGCGTGAAGGTGTGCGCGCGCCTGAAGTGATCGAACAACAACAGCTCGTTCACCATTCTCAAGTCGCACTCTATACAAACGGTGTCGCGCATTTTGTTTAACGCATGTCTTTCCATGTGAAAATCGTATCTGAGTCTTTGGAAATACGAGGCGCTGCAAATCTGACACGTCCACTTCTGAGATTCGGGCAATTCCACGTTGTCGTTAGTCAACTTGACGTTATTTGGCACTCCGTCCAACCACTCGTCGTCACTGTTCGACCAAAACTTGGCTTCGATTTCTTCATCGTTCTTCGATTGTTTCTCTTTAACGAGTTTCTTGTCCGAATCGCGACAACTTCTTTTTCTCTTGGCTTCAGGCTTTAATGATGAATTTTGATCCAACGACGACGCATCTTCTTCTTTCACCGTCGACGGGATGCAAACGTCTTTGCAATCTTCGTCTTTTATCGGATAGGTTTTGCATATTTTATTAAAAATTTCAGTACAGTTATCGCGATTCGATGACGAACTGTGCAATTTATTTACTGCGCTCAATTTCTTTGGAGTGATAACTCTTACCGTTTTCGGTTTGCTTGTCGGAACTATCTTTTCTCTTATTAGTCTTTTCATTTGATCGACAACAGCCAATGAAACTTGAAAAGGATGTTCGCTGTCATTGGGTTTGCTATCTATCAGTATCATCAGAGAAATGTTACAATTCGGACACATAAACGTCAAGTCTTTGTCTAAGTTCAAAATGTCAGATGTTGTTAATTCTTTATTTTTGTTTATTTTAAACAAGCAATTGATTTTTGACTCATCGCTGTTTTTCTCAGACTTCAAAATGTCCTGACAAAAATCGTAATAACTGATAACTTTGTTATAACACTGCAAGCATATGAGTTTGGAATTATCATCGTCTTGCGCAACCTGCAAAAAAGAGCAAAACTATGATGTTTACTTAATGGAATCCACCCTCAGTTTCCATGGACACACGCACGAGTAGTTTGACAACTGACAAGCGCGTCAGTTAACCAAAAGCATAAATGCAATTTGACTGATACATTAATGAGAACATATGAAATAAGCGAATGTCTCTCTTGGAACAAAGAACTGGGTTTTATTGTGACCAATGAAGACCGAGGGAGGGTTTACTTGCAATTTGCTGTTTAAACATTAACATACCTTGATTGGCAATGTGACATTTATTTTCTGCGCCAAATCAGCTTCATCAAAGATATACTTTGACCGTCTTTCCTCAACTTTTTTATCACACAAACGACACACCAACATATCATTTGATATGCCCATCTTGGTACTTTCATACATCGCATATACGAAAACTTCTTGTTTTTGTTTTTTGTTTTTTTGTTTTTTGACAGATGACTTTACACTCGCGAGAGACGCAACTTTCCGAGATCTCTCTCAATTATTGGCATCAATGGTCTTTCTCTTGAGGTTATGGTCGCCTAGAAAGAGAGAGAAAAGCGCTCGAAAATTTATGAATTTTACGCAAAATTCATAATTATATCATTTGTGCGAGACGAAAATCTTTGCCGATATTTACATGTTTTATTACATTTATGTTTGAATTTTGAAAAGTATGCAATCATCCACACACATAACGTCAATGTGTTTCAATACGTATGTGAACTCTCTCGGACGACACATCACACTCAAGTGCAATCGGGAAATTATTTATTTGCCGATCGTTCTTTAATCTTTTTCCTCACGCGATATCGCGTTCTCTAAGCGTTTTTCGTAACACTATTCGCAACAATTTTATCGCAAGTGTAATACCTTTGTAATCGCTAGAGTCCGAACGCGCGCTGCGACGTAAATACAACCGCACAGGTTATGGAGGTTAGAATTTACATTCGCGCGATTTCACCGCCCGCCTTCGGCGCGGTGCACACCGCGAGATTATTATGATCCGTTCACACACAAACCACACATCGTTTGTCCACCCAACTTCTTGTCCAATGGGAACAGATCTACTTTCTAGGAACTAAAACGTCAGTCAAGTTGTTTTTCGCGATTCTACTTACTGAGAATGAGTGACGTCGAGGACATATCTGCGGCGTCGCAGTGCAAAGTCGGAGTGAGGAAGGGCGAGCGGTGACGTTTACGCGCCAAGAATACACACAGCAGGGTATACGCACATTGCATGTATAACTTACTACATATCAATAACATCGTTGTTTAAGTACAAACATACAAAATAGTCTTTTCCCACTGTGGAAAAAAAATACGTATTTCCTCTTGTACAAAAATATTCGTTTGCACATCGTGTATAAAAGTACATGTGGCACACGTAGAACAACAAATTGCACATGGGACGAAATTCAAGGTAACCTATCGCAATTTACAAACATAAATTTAAAGCTGATTGCGAGATGTTACACGACAATGTAGTCAGAAAAATAGACGGATAAAGTTTTTTTTACGGAGAAAAATGATCGTAAATATTTAACAGAGAGAGATATGATTACTTTTACATATATTAATTAATATCATATTTAATATATATTTATTTTAATATTGGTAATATTATTAATATTATATTTAATTAATATTTTACGTATCAATTTACACGTGTTAATACGTTACTTAATTATTTAAAAAAAATCCGATTGTTGTAGAAAGTACAGTGCTATGTACGTTCCGCTTGTCAAATGCACGCGAGGAAGAGGTGGGGGACGTCGTCAACTCGTTAGAAATACGCGAAGGCCAAACTACGCGAATTCCGGACTGTTCAGAGTTTTGGCAGAGCCGAGAGAGAGAAAGAGAGAGAGAGAGAGAGAGAGAGACCGCTGGGTCTCTTGATAATCGTAGTTAGCGACGAGAAGGACACTGACAGTTGCGGGGAATATGGCCGAGCGACTCGCCGCCACTCGAGTCCCCGATAACGAAGGTATGCGACTTAGCCTAACGTCCGATATATATATATATATACCTTGTCCTCCGAAACGAGCATGACTTTAATTCTCCCCTCCCGATTAAAATTGCAAAGCAGAGGATTAACGGGATTTGGGGTCTAAGATTACCACTTACACAGAGCGGACGGAATCCGAATAAAATCTTCTATCGCGTCCTTCCTCTATCCGCGTCGATCATTCCTTCGTTATCTCGCTCTTAAATAAAGATGAGATAGATGTATCGGTTGTGTAAAAAAAAAAAAAAAAAAAAAAAAAAAAAAACGAGATTTTCAGACGGACGCAATAAGATCGTCTTCGAAAAAAATTTGTCTAATTACTTTTCCTGAATACACCGCGTTGTATTTTTTTATCGATCCGGGAAGAAAGAATCGTGTATTAAGTACGAGAGTTAATTAAGATAAGAGTGTTAATGTCTTCTGAATTACACCGTAGATTAAACGCGCGAAATGCGAAACAGAGCAGGTACGCGAGTTAAACATTTCTGAATAAAATCTACAGTTGCAAAGAAATATTTTTTTTTTTTTTTTTTTTTTTTTTTGGATCCAACGAGAGAATCTCGAGGAAGCATCTTTCTGTTACATCACCCGACGAGAGAGAGAGAGAGAAAGAGAGAGAGAGAGAGAGGCGAGGAAGACTTTAATTCAACGTGAAATTGCAAATCAAGTTTAACGGGCGTTTGAATGCGAGGATAAGAAGTGAGTACTCAAAGCAACGTTGAAAAAAATAAAATAAAATAAAATACACAAGCAAACGAATAGTACCTTTTTCCTTGTAATCTTTCTTTGTAATTGTGTGATCTTTGACGACTCGCGCTGACATTTGCGCAAAACTAAGTTTCGCGTTACAAAGAACTTAATTATCTCGTTTAGTCCCTTTATTCTTCAAGAACGACGCGGTAAATAATTTCCGTGCGAAAACAAACATGTTCCCTTTGTGTAAACTGCAAAATCGTCAAAAAATCAATGTCTCTTCTGCGGAATATCGATGAGAAAAAATTATCGACGAATGAAACTTGTAAAATTTCCGTGTCAATAATGTTCTTTGAAAAATCAACATTAAGACGCCTTTTTCGAAATTAATAAGCACGAGAGAGAAAGAGAGACTCCGTCCCATCTCCGTAGGGCGTAGGGTGATGTTTTGCCGAGCCAGTTGTGGAAGGAACGAAACTCCACTCGGTAACAGATCTAATAACAAGGGCTCGAGTGAATGAGCAAACTGCAGACGACCCTTCTGTTCGCTTCTATCGACATTCTCTCGGCGAGAAACTCGCCCTTCTCTCTCTCTCTCCCCTCCTTTTCTCTCGTCTCGCCGACAGATTCTTGAGAATTTTCGCCGACGCCGTAGGCAATAGACTGATTCCGAGATTACGAGTCTAATTAACGGATTAAGCGGCCGCTCTCTGTTTGTTGGAAAATTAACTCGCGCTTCCGACACCTCAGAATCGCGGTTGTGAATCGACGGCGAGCGTAAAATGGCCGAATGCGAGAAGAAAAGTGCGCCCTTCAACAAACCCGGGGAGGAGGACGGATATTTCAATCTCTCCGCGCGCGCGAGGAGAATATCCCGTTTTAACTCCGAAAGGGAAAACGCGCGGAATCAATCTCGCACTGTTAAGACTGAATTTCCATTTTCGCGCAAAAGAAAACTTCCTTCACTTATCGTTACTTAAATTCACTTGAGAGAGAGAGAGAAAGAGATTTCGACAGAAAACGGGGTACATTGTGTTTCTCCTCTCTCTCTTGTTTTTTAAATTCATCGGAAATTTTAATTTCCACGCGACAAGCGTTCGATAACGTATTTTTCTCGAGAGAAATGTGCGGAGAATTTTCACAGAGCGCCGGTGTCTCGAAAAGACACGCGCGTATTTTCCAAGAAAACGAAAATATGTACCTCTCGAGGTTTTAGAGAGACGTCTGCCTTTCTTAATGCCGCTCAGAGAGCGCTCTCCTGTCTTTCCCACGAAATAACATTCATGCTCGGAAATACCTATAAGCGGGTTAAGCTAAAAATTTTTCACAATTCCGCGAACTGACACACGAGAAACGCGGCCTCTTCTTTTGTCCCCACGTAATTGCGAAACTATTTCCGCGAGAGAGATTAAAGGCGTGTCGGGATGGGTGCAAAAAAAAAAAAAAAAAAAAAAATGACATTTCCGAGCGAGTAATCAAACTCGCGCCGGTAAGACAAATATTGTTCCTCACACGGGAGAATCGCGTGTTTTATCGGAGAAGCGCCGGTGTCAAAAGAGCCGTTTCGCGAGAGAACGACGCGGCTCTCATTTGTTTAAGTTAATTTCACAGCCCCGCGCTGAGATAACGTCGTTTATATTCCGTCGTTGTCGCGGTCACTCCGCAACCGTGACGTTGGAACAATTCGCGTCGGAGACAAATAGGAGTTCGCGCATCTTTCGACGGCGCAAAGGATTATCTGTGCAACGGGTGTGCATCCCTCCCCTTTCCCGGTTCGCGCGTCATCGATCAGCATTGATCTTTGAACGGTCCGTTAGTCCGTGCACCCACTCACGCTAACGTGGAGCTGATACGTTCCAGGCGATTGATCATCCGCCTGACTAGTTGGGCGCGCTTGATTTCTTCGGCGTGCCGCAACGGAGAGAATCGATTACGGGTCGCTTGGTAAATAAGAATTTCCACGTAATGGACGTCGAACGATGATGACGACGACGACGACCGAGAATCAGTTTTGTAATTACTTCCTTTCGTCGCTGGCCCGCCGCATAGTTATCATCTTTATCCTCGGGACGTGGGAATTTGAGTGAAAGTCCCGGGGAAGATTTCGAAATTCTCCGGGAAAACGGCGAGTCGAAATAATCGAACAGAAACGAATTTTTACAATTTATTTCAAAACGGAGTCTCGCGTTGATGTAAAAGAAAATTACCCATTTCTTTGAAAATTGCACAACTCGAATTCAAACGCGCGACCGGCTAATCAATGCGATCGATGCGAACTTAATTAAGTCCGGTGCGCCGTGAGTAACGCGAAAACATTAATTAATGCTGCATTTTCGATTGCGTCGCGTCCTCTCCTCTTTCGCTCTCTTTCAGCGGCGAAAGCGCGACGAGACCCGGAAAAGTCACTTCCGCGACGTTACAGTCACGCCGAAACGAAAATCTTTCGTTGAACAATGGGAACCGATCTCGGTCGGGAGTGAGGCAATTTCACACTGTCGCTTTGTCGTTCCGAAAGATTCCTCTCACGTGTCGGAACCGGAGAGAGAAAGAAAGAGAGAGTTTGCTCCTCGTTGTCGACTACGAGGCTAATTAATCTCCTCGCGGTTTTCCCGCGCGATAAAGACCGGAGATGATTTAAGGTCGCCATCGTCGGCGCGAACGTGAACTTCGGAGTCTTTCAATGATGAAATCTCAAACTTCTCTTTATCTTACGGGGGAAATAAATGTGTGCGAAATTTTCCGAACAAATTCACATTGTCTACAAAATTCGTGCGTAGACGTTAATTAAAAACATACAACAGTATTTCGTCATTTATTTCGTCGCGAAACGTTTGCAGATGGGGATTGAGACATCGTTTCTTTAATTCTCGCAAAGAATTAACCCATCTGTCGAGGATTTGGCTCGTATAAATTCGAGGACGAATTTACGAGCGTTTCTTTCAAAGCTTTAACGTGAGCTTGGTGGCGCCCGGGCTCTTTCATCGAAGTCGCTTCGGAATCCGCACGGATATCTACGGCGAATCGATCAACAGCGTCGCGAATTTCCTCTCTCCCTCTCTCGTAATACATTTCGCAATTTCCTGACGTTAACCTAATTTTGAATTAGCGCCACCGGGTTCCGTTCCGTTTGATGCGGCCGATCGCACGCTACCGGCTGCATCTCTTCCGCCGCGCGTTCGCGTCCAATTTTCGGTATTCGCGGGCTCGATCGATCTTTTCGACATACGCGGCGGGAGGATGAGAAGAAAGGGGAGGAGGAAAGGGTTATCACGCCAGCTTATTTCGCACGGAAACGCCGTTATTGATTATCTACGTTCGATTGTCTGTCTGCGCGCCGCATGAAAGTCTATATTTCCAACCGTGTGTATAGTATTATACACACGGCAGCATTCCGCGTATACAATAGAAAATATTAGCGCGATTTGTTGGCGCGCGTTTTATTTCCGATATAAATTTTGTATCGCGCAACATTTTTTCTCTTATTTTTTGTTTTTTTGCCTCTTACTCTTTTATCTCGTTCGCTGAATCCTCCTGTGAGGATGGATTCCGCAATATGTTTGTTCAGTTTGTTTAAATTCGTTATTTTTCCTCTCCAGAGAGCATCCGCCAAAGCGCGATATTTATCTTTCGCGATTATTATTCATACGGAAAGAGAGGTAACGCGAATTTTTATCGCGAATTTTCGATCGTGTGTGTTAAAAAAAAAAAAAAAAATTCACGAAAAACGAATTTATGAGGTTATCCACGACAGGCGGATGATAAATGAGACGACGGGTACACACAACGATGGTGTTCCCGAAAGGGTGTTCTCGATCGGGCTAATCGGCCGCGGAAAAACATTCCGACAGTTGCTTTGCTCCCCGGCAATAAAGGGGATGATTTTGCCGCGCGCGCTGTCGGAATTAATTGTGAGTGACACGCGGCAGGGGGGGTGAGAGAAAACGGGGTGCAAACGTTAAACACGTGTACGTCGTCGCGCGAAGCAGCAACCCTTCGCCCTTATCTCTATCAATCATGACGCGCGCTCTCTCTCTCTCTCTTTGTCTCTCTCTGCTGGCGCGAGTCATCGCTATTATTAGCATCAACTACCGCGGCCGAATGAATCCGCGCTGCGTGTGTGCAAAGAGACTTCAGGAAAATACACACCATTCTCGGCGCGCGGAATGATATGACGGTCGTCATAACGGGATCGGGAAATTAACGAGCCGACAAATCCCAAATGCGATGGGAAGACACCGTGTCGAACGATCCGTTGCCGCTGACAATCTCGGATGTCGATGATGCGATGCCGCGAGTGCGTAAACCGTGAAATTGCCAGGTATGGGCTCCGCGCGCGTAATGCCTCGATCGGTCATTACGATCAGCTGTTAACGATCCGTCATTGAAACGCCAGACGGTAGCGGCGATTACGTCACGTTGCGTTGCGCAATATCACGTAGAGCGGATTCATTACCGGCGTTAGAATCTTTTGTGTTTTTTGTTTTTTATTTTTTGTTTTCCACAGATCTCACTGCGATTCAAACCGCCGTGTGTCGCGACGCGCACACAAAAATAATCTCGTCGTTAACGCCGAGAGCTCGTTTGTTTCGATGATCGATTTTTCTGTGTTGCACACAGAAAAAGAGATCCTTTGACGCGGCGCACTTTATTAATTCGCGAGATAATTTTTGCGCGCGACATAATTATCTCGTTCTTCGCAGAACGACCGTAATTACAATCGTCACGAATAATTGTAATTACTTCGCTCCGCTTTCAGGTTCTTTCCAGTCTTCTCGACCTCGGAAGAGGGAAGGTGAGGAGGTTTATGCGATGTGTATTTTGTAGCAAGCGCGCAAACGCTCTCTCAAGAGCGAAACGTGTGGAAAAAAAAAAAAAAAATTTAAGTGCCAGGAAACAATCCGCTTTATTCTTTCTTCGACAATCGTTAAGAGTCTCTCGTGTTCTCGAGAGATCGTGCGATTCTCTCCTTTTCCGAGCGCGTCGTTCATCGCGGCGCGATGTAGGTCGAAAGTGCAACTCGCGAGTGTCACAAGCTCGAGTTAGTCATGCGAGTCCAACCTTGACAGTTTTTATGCCGCTTTATATATAGAAGTGAAATCAATCGCGCGGTGTATCGTCTCTCTCGACGTTACGTCGCGCGCGGTTGTTTCCTTCGTCGCCGGTTGTTCCAATTCGTTCGCCAAAAACTGCTTTCGTCATCAACGCGATTATCTTCTCTCGCGAATAAACGCAAATCGCGTCGCAAACAACAAGTTCACAAATTGTCGATGCGAGATATATGTTTGTTTTATTCAAATGTTGTTTAACGCACCTTGCGCACGCCCAAATAAATTATTTTCTCGCGAAATTTCATAAAGCGTTTGGTTTTTCCTCTCGCACGCGGCGGAACGAAATCGCCGCGGATGATTAAAACTAAATTTCTCGAGGAGAAATGAAACACCCATGTATAAAGAGCGAAAGAGAGGAGAAAAAAAACCCACGTAGATCTTCGCTCTCGTCTTTCTCCTTCGTAAATACCTTCCGTAATCTCTCGCGCGCCAGAGTCAATCTTTCAGAGAGCGCATCTCTGCGCGGCGCCATCATCTCGCTCTCTCTCTCTCTCTCTCTCTCTCTGCGTGGGTGATTACATATCGCGAAAAAGAAAGAGGATTTTTTTTATCGCAAAGCATCGGCGTGTTTCCCACTCGGGGAAAACTGACCAGACATGAAAAAACTCGCGGCCGAGCGTGTAGTCGCCGTGCCATGGAAAACCGAACCGAGTTTCCGAGGGAAACTGTTATTCACGACCGGCGGCGTCGATTCTCGATCCGACTGATTGTCAAGCCGCCTGTGAAAGCGGCTGTAAGTAGTTAATTATCCGCGTTGCCATGTCTCGCAATATCTGATAATTAATACGGGCGGTATTAAATCGCCGGGTTAACAGTCCGACAGTGTCGATCGCTTCGACAGTTTCTCTTTCTCTTTCTCTCTCTCTCTCTCTCTCTCTCTCTCTTCTGCCTTTCTTCGACTAACGAGAACATCGAAGCTTTCACCCTGCTCTTTGCTAGGAAAAATATTATAGCTAGGAAAAAGAACGAGCGCGAATCGAATGAGATCGTCGTGTTGCGAAATCGAATCTTCGATACGTTTAAAGTTTATTTTTATACGCGAGATAGATAGAATATTAATCTTGCAAAATCCCCTTTCTATTCTATTCCACGTACGATGCTGTCTATATAATTGGGAACGAGTCCCATCGACATCGCGACGTTTTAATTAATAAACAGTCGATTCTCCCGTGACGGTTCCGTCAGGGGTTAAAGTCGGAGAATTGCGAAATTTTGTGCGTTGCCGCGTCTTGTATTTCGAGAGAGAAAAACATTTTAATTTGCCGTGGAATCCTAACGAAAAATTCGTTTAACCAAAGATATTTTTCAAAAGGATTTTGGGGACTCCGTGAAATCTCGTTTATTCACGCGTCCCGTTCGCGTGAAACGTCATACGCGCAAAATGTGTGTGACCGGGTTTGACAAAACACGAGCCTATTCACGTGCGACACAAACGGCGACGCAAAACAAAAGTGGCGTGTGCTCGAAATCAACTCTTTCGTCCGTGGCCCTTTTAAAAGCCTCCGGCGATTTACATTCCGCGTCTACGGCAAAGCTGCCTGCAGGCGGGATGAGAGAGAGAGAGAGAGAGAGAGAAAGAGAGACGGGCCGGTAAGAGGCTACGATACGATTTTTATTTCAGCGCGCGTTTCTGTTATTCAGAGCTTCGAATCCCGAAATAAAAATAATAAAAAAAAAAGAAAGCAACAGGAATATGATTTTAAGATTTACATAAGAAAGGGGCAATTGAATTTTCTTTCGAAGGCAACTACTTCACTTCCTTCCTCTTTCTTCTCTCTCTCTCACTTTGGTCTCTTCCTGAGAAAATATAATTTCAGACTAAATCGTTATTACGTGAGACGGTTGTCACAGATCGGAAATTTCATTCTGCCTTTATACGATCCACCCGAATGATAAATGGGATCTACTTAAGTCCCGGGGAAGAAATCCCTTCAGAAATTTTTCTTTCTCCGAGAATTTGTTTTTTTTTTTTCTTCATATTCTGAGCAAATTTGCAAGATTATTTCAAACACATTTGATTGGCATGTATTTGGGATCTTTTGAAGTGTTTTCTCGCAAGTAATGTGAAGAATTGAAGACTTTGCTTGAATTTTCTCACGCGCAAATATTAGATAAAAAAAAAAAAAACTGAAGTTTTCCTTTTTCGACAGTCACAATGGAAGCGAACGAAAAGCGAAATTGTTTCAATCGGAATCTATTTCGAAACATTACACAATAGCTAGACCCGGGACGAATGTGTGTGCGTGTGTGTGCGCAACCTGTTTTTTTTCTTTCCTATTTCGATACATCGCGCGAATATACGTGTGTATAAAATCGAGATTCCGAGAGATCAGCGGGGGATATTGAGGATGCGCCGCGCTCGATATCGCGCCGGGCCGAAAAGAAATTTAGCTGCTCGATGCTTCCGATCTTGATGGAAACGGGACGGGGCGAAATTTCTCGGCGCG
This sequence comes from Pseudomyrmex flavicornis, assembly GCA_014825475.1. Taxonomy (NCBI): domain Eukaryota; kingdom Metazoa; phylum Arthropoda; class Insecta; order Hymenoptera; family Formicidae; genus Pseudomyrmex; species Pseudomyrmex flavicornis. The sequence continues at coordinate 17,886 of QVNW01002175.1, forward strand.
CTTAGCTCGCTTTCCTCCTCAATTATTCATCATCGGAATCACGACAGAGCATCCAATCGAGAAGCGTCTTTGATCAAAGATACCCGGGGCGCTCCGTGGTTCCGGTCTGCCCTATCGAGCCTGAAGAACGGGCGTTTGGAGGAGCGGCGGAACGGGGGGCAGAGAGTGTAGAGCATCCCCGACCGTCGGACTCTCGAAGGCAATCTTCTGATCCTTCGACTGCAAAGGGGCCGCGCGGCGCGGTTGCACGTACAAACTAAATATCTCGACCGCGCGATACACCGTCGCCGCCATTTCGCGTAACGAGCTGCGCGAAATTATTCTTCAGCGTCCCTTGCGTCGACCTGCAAACGAGACGCCGAAAGAGAAATCACGAGCACACAAACCAGACGGATCTTCGCACTGTCGGAGGTTCAAGCCTGGTGTGTTGATTGCGTTTACGCGCGCGACGTAATATGCTCTGTGTCGCGTATTTTGTTTGTATGTGTGTGTGTGTGCGCGTTCAGATTAGATAATCCTCAGTTTGTGTCGTGTTTCAAACGCTTTAACTCAAGTATCTCTCAATTCGTTACTGGATGACGCGGGACACCGACGGAAATTAACGCGAAACTATATAAGACGATCATCTTTTTCGAGCTTGAAATATCGCATCTCTCTTTTATATCGCCGGATTAATAAATCTTCGATTTAAAGAGACGGAGAGAGAGTTATGTTTCCCCATTATTATATTCCGTCCGATGGGGTGCTTTCATTCCCGAAAAAAAATTGGCAAAAAGGGGATAGCGGAAATCGGTGTATAGGGCCAAAAACCCTTCAAGAAACTTGGAGACGAAACGCGCGCGCGCGCTTCCCTTTTATTCAAATCCATCCCCGCGCGAAGCACCATCGCTGCCATCGTTTTCCCATTTCTGCCGAACTCTCGACGTGAAGTGGTTGCCTGGCAAAAGTTTCGCGGATCGAGTCGCGTCGCGCGAAAATCGACGCGCGCGTGCTCTCTTTCTTTCTCTCTGCGCGTTTGTTTGTTTGTTTGTTCGTCAGTCAGCAGTTTCGGGGAATACATACGGCAACTTTTGCGCAAGCAGGCGTGTTGTTTCTCGAAATCTCGCCGCGAAAGAAATATCCGTCGAAAGTCGAAATCAACGGCGACACGGCGCCGTAAAGTTGAAGACTCGAAACAGAACACACACACACAGAGAGAGAGACGCGATGCCCGAGGAAATATGTGATTTCGAAATGAATTCGACAATTTTCTGCACGTAACGCGCATCATCGAACGTCAACCTTAACCTTGTTCTCGCGTTTTTTGGCGCTCGGCCACGTGTTTCGAGTCTTCCGTGGAACGAACGGCGCGGTTTGAGAACCATCACGGCGTCGTCGTCCGTCTCTCCGCGCGCATATAGCGGTTTTATACATAGCGTGCCGCATGCTTTATTCCTATTTCGTGAATCAAGAGAGAGAGAGAGAGAGAGAGTCTACTTACTCTGGAGCAGGATTTCTCCAGCGTTGCGTTCCAGCCCGCGCCATCAGGCATCAACCGCCCGATCTGAAAAATAAGAGACAAAAATAGTTTTTTTTTTTTTCTTTCCAGTAGAGTCTCGGTACGAGCTAATATACCGAATGTACGTGCAAGTACAATTTTTAAAAGCAAAATCGATCTAACAGTTGTAGTCCACCGGTGGTAATTTATTGCAAAACAAATTTATACTTCTAAAAAAGTAGATGAAACATTTTGATCATCCTCCAATCTAAATAAATTACCATCGCGGTGGACCACAGCTGTTGGATCATCAACTTTGCTTTCGATCGTTTCTCTTTTAGTCAGTTTTTTGATTAATTATATTTTTTTTTAAACACACGCGTCAAGAATCGAAATTCTCGTGATGTTTTAACAATTTATTATGCATTTAATTTCGCAAAACACACACACGCGTTGTTTCACGGAATTTCGGTAACAAACGCGATATCACGGGAGAATTGCGCGATAACAAGCTGATGGTTTGTCTAGCGGGAGGATTGAGGGAGGGGTCTTATAAGAGTATGAATCGCTCTCATTAATGGCACGCTGCAATTCCGAACAGTCATGTGCACGGAACGCGCAGCAGCGCGAGTAATAAGCGAGTAATACGTAATGGTACCTCCATAATTCGTGCCCGGCGCGGTAGCGGTATAATAATTGTAATTTACAGTTACAAGACTCCGCGCGCGAATCCTATTACATATATAAATATATATATATATATCGCGTTTACATAATTCTCTCTCGCGCGAGCCAGGAAGTCCTTAAGAAAATACTGAGGAAAATTGGAAAACCGAGAGAGAGAAAATTAAAATTCTCGCGCGCAAACACGTCGTTTGTGCAAATTCCGATTAAAAAAAAAAAAACACCGCTCGTTTGTAACCTCGCCGATCGACGTGACTGTGTTTTGATACGTCCACAAATACTGCTCTTAATTAAATAAAAAAACGCAATTTTATAACACACACAAAATATATAAACAGATTCGCGAGAAGAAATTTATTTTTCCGCTCCAATTGCGGCGCTTCTTTGTGCGCGGTTCCGCGCGCGTCTGTGTAATGCGATATATATATAATTCATTATTAATTCGTTCATTATTCATTATAAATTCGCATTACGAGAGAAATACAGTTAAAATTTCCGACTCATTGACGCGAGATAAAACTCGCCGTGTTCCCGAGTCCCACAGTTCAAAACCCACGTGCTTGATATCTCGCGCCGCACGGCGTCGATGATTGAGAATTAATATTCGATGTTGACCGCAAGTTTCGACGGTTTGCTCGCAACTTGGCGATGATAAATATTTGCCGCGAGTTGGACGGGAAAAGCCGATAAAAGCGGCGCGACGCCGCGCGATACATCGGCGAAGCGCTGCGCGGATTTGAAGTTTTGGCCGGTGTGTTTAACGTCGCGCACGTGTATCTATGCGAGCTTAATGAATCGTCGGAAATCCGCGGCGTATCCGTCGGAGAAAAGCCGAAAGTCGCCCATCATTACGGCCAACTTACTCCACAAGGACTCTCGTCTTTACCGCCGGTCGTAACTTCGCGGGACTGTTCGGCGGTTAAGTTTTCGCGAACGTGAAAAGGAGGGTGTGTACTTTATAGCGGTGGTAAATGTCGTTTAATCCGCATGTGTGTTCAAGATGGATGTTGACACGTTACGCGAAAAATGCACATCCGATCGAACGAGTTGGTGAAAAAAAATCCAAGGTGGCAAATAAAATGACCATTTCTCTCATATTTTTTTTTTTTTTAGAAGATGTTGATTAGACAAATCTTAGTGCGAGTTTTTCTGTTTATGAATTTTTGCACTTTTTTATGATTGAAAATATACAAAATACAAAACTGATTATTGTATAATCATCTTATTTATGCAGTCCGCGCTAAATTATTTAAGTCCGCGAGCGCGTAGAAATTTCTCCCGGCGCAGAAACTCTAATCTATTTATTTTTTTCGAGACAGATTCCGTTTCGCGACACACGAACGACATCTGATCTGCGCTCGAGTCGTCGCGTGAAAAGAAATCGCGCGGCGATGATCGGCCGCCGCGGTTTCGTCCTCATGTTTCAAACACGCCAACGACGACCGCATCACTGCGACTCTCAATAAAATATCGCGCATGAAAAATTAAATGATTTCCTATTCTCTACTAGCGCGCGGACGTCTCTATCCCCGGGGTTGACTCTACGAGAATGACCCTTTCGCGCGTGTACGGAACAGAGGGGCGCGGAAGGCAAAGGGTGAAAGTTTATATTATGTAAGCAGCGTAGTTGTAGCGTAACTTCAGCCAGCTCATGCATATCTCAGCGAGAAGTGGGTGCCACTCCAGGCTTTCTGCCTTGCGCGCTCTTCAACCTCTCGCGCGCTCGAATCCGCGCGCTTCCCCGCGCCGATCCTCCAGAGCTATCCTGCCCCTTTTTAGAGGTAGCGTCCGCTTCTTGACACTAAACACGTCGCGCAAACAGTTTTCAGGTCTGAAAATAGGCCCGCGTACAAGATGCGCGTGTGGGAAATCGTAAAACAAGCAGTTTTATTCTGCGCGCGAAGAAGCGGAATTAAAAATGCAAAGTGAAATTTTGCACATGAGGATTTTCCTAACGCGGAACATTTGTAAACTCGATGTAATAGCGTGGCGATGAAAGATAACGCGAAGTGTCATATTTTAATAAGACGTTTATGACTTTGATGCTGCGATTTAATTGCACGCATAAAATATTTTCGCTTTTTTGCGAGCTAATCTTAGAAAAATTTGCAAAGAGCTTTATTACAGGCGGCGTTATTTCGCACGCGGAGCATCGAATGAATTTTAATCCGAGCGATTGAAAGGACGAGAAGGATGGGTTTCCCCCCTCATAAAAGTATCTCTTTCGCGCGATCCGGAATCTGGGTTAGATTTTTACAATTTAAATAGTTTCTTTCAAATTCAAAGCGCGGGGATTATCGAGTTGCGCGCCCGGTTCTTTGAGCCTGCACTCACCCAATATCCTAAAATTTTACGCTTCACTTCCCGGACAACATCGGCCGTCGCATCGTTAATGCGCGTCCGCAGTGCATCACGGTGTATATTTTATGCGCAGGTGTATGTACATCCTTACGTATACGTGTTAGTCCGAAAGAGTTGTTCGAAACTGACTTCGTAATGGCGCAGCGCCATAATTTTTCCGAGTGCTAATACAATCGCAAGACATATGCGTTTCGTTCAAAACGAAATCGTCAGCTTCGACAATCGCGGATTAAAAATTAAATCAGCTCATCATCACACTTTGTCGCCGATACACACCCACACGCACGCACGCGAACACACACAACAGACACAAAATCGAAAATATATCGAATAAAGAGAAACTTTCCAGTCTCTCCTCCAGTTTTTATCGGAATCCGCGGCGATATATCGCTTTTATCGCAACTTTTAAACCGAGTAAAGTGCCTGCGGATGTCAAGCGACTTCGGCAAAACGCCGTCGCATATAGAAGCGAGGATGCACTTCCGACCCGTGTATACACACACACGCGCGCGCACATAGAGAAAGAGGTTCGCGAATGCAGCCGCCAATACAATGCGCGCGACGGTGCGGGATTGGCTAGTTATGAACATTTTTTGCGAACGCAAGCACAGCGAATCCGGCTGTGGACCCGCAGCTTCAGCAGTATTGCGGGTCTTGGCTCTCTTCGAAATGCGTATAGAGGGCGCGATCCTCCCCACGGGGAGCTTTTCACCCCCCTCCCCTTTTTTCGCCTTCCGCGCGCTTCCAACGGCGCCATCATCCTCCCGCGAACCGTCCCGGCTATGCACCGTATCGCCCCCTCCGCGTTCTTACTTTTTTTTTTAACCACCGCCCGCACACTCTTTTCCATTCAAGAGACGTGATTGCAACCTGCATATTTTATGAAACCAGCCTCCGACCCATCCAACCGGCCAGCCAGAGCGCGGCCATCCATCCATCCATGATGGATTCGTCGCCCGGTCTCCAATCCGGCCTTATGCTTTTTTTCGCGACGGTGTCAAGACATCCTCGAAACCGTATCTTCTTTTGCCGAATCTCGCATCAATTCTACCTCTTTTCTTTTTTTTTTTTTTTTTTTTTTTTTTTGCGCAGCTGCGCACCTATCGCACACAGAGGGGAGCGAATCTATCGTCGCGATACTCCGCGGAGTTGGTTAAATTTTTTCCTTCTCAAAAAAAAGAAACGCAAAAAGATACACAGGCATAATCCGCGAAAATTATTTATTTCCCCGTTCTGTGAATTCACATTTCGATAAAATAATATTATTGGGAAATTATATAAACTTTAACGCAGAATTGATCGAAAAATCGTGTGTGGCGTCACGTGCGCGCTATAGATTTGCGCGCATCCTCTCTCGTTTCTTTTGACGACGTTGTATCTGTTTTTTGCGGTCGTTAGTCACGGTTTATGACATGAAGGGAAGAAAGAACTGACCGAATCGGGGAGGGGGGGGAGGGGGGAAGGTAAAGGGTTGGGGAAACGGCGAAAGAAGGGTCGCGAACTCGAGACACGTACGGAAGTTTCTGATGAAGCTGCAAGAGCGCTCTTGCCAACACGCGCGCATGAAAAATTGCTCCCCCGTTCTGCGTGCGTTGCGTTATTTCGCTCGAAATCTCGCTCCCCGCTTCGCACACAATGCGACGACGAGTGCACGACGGCTTGAATTGAAAGAGCTAACTCATTTCACAAACATTCGGAATTGTTTTTTTTTTTTTTTTTTTTTTTTTTTTTTTTTAATCATCGATTCTCAATAATCGAGACGTTAATTTTCGACGTTCGATCGAATTTTGATATTAAAACAAAATTAGAAGATTATTATTGAAAATATATTTTACGTTACTCGAAATAAGAAGAAACTGAGATTGCGTAAAACCATATGCACAGTCTAGTGTCTGGTCACCTGAGGATTAATCGGCAGAGCCTATGCGGCGGGAAATCATTCGTCGAATTCCGATTCGATGCCGCATCGCACCCCGAGGACCGATTGCACGACGCGTACCGTTTCGCCAAGGGAAATCACAAGAGGAGAGAGAGTGCGCCGATTGGCAACGCTTATGGAATCTGATCGATGCGAATTGGCATTTCGCTCTCGCCTTGCGCGGCGGCTTCTGTTTCCAGAGTGAAATCGCGGATGAATGACCGCGGAAGCGTCGTCGTCGTCGTCGTCGCCGCCGCCGCCGCCGCCGCCGCCGACAGTTCGTGTATCGATTCGCGCGCGAGAAGTGAGAATTGAAATCCAAGAAGACGACGATCGTTGAAAGTCCGCTATCGATTTTGCGGAAAAAGAGACAGAGATAGAGAGAGACGTAAATAAAGTGTGCCACTCATTTTATTTACATCGTCATCTAATATATCGCGAGAACGCGCGCCTCGAGTTTAATGCGAGAAACATAACCGGATACCGCCAGATGCACTTACGCGCGCGAGAAAGAGAGGTCGTAACGCATTTCGGATGGAGAATCGTGTCAGGCGTTCCATGATAAAACGCTTTAATCATACGGCGATTAGGGGAAGTAAATTTTCCGCAACTTCGAAATTTCTCAACTCTTGGCTTTACGAGCGCAATTTGAATATTCTCTCGTTGATACATTAATAAAAATAGCTTCTCAGAGATTCAATTTATTTTTCGACTTTGCGGGCTTTAAAAGCAAATGAGACTTCGACGCTCTGACGAGGCTGAGATATTTGAATTGTTCTCAATGTTTATTGAATGTGTTTTTTTGGGAGGGTGGGGGGAGGTTTACAAATTGTTACTCTCTTAATTAATATTAATTGCTTCTTGCGCCGCGTGTATCGCGCGCTCGAGAATTCGCTCGCGTCCATTTCCGAGATTTTTCCGCGTCTCTCCTTCCTCTCTCGCTCGTCGTAATTTCCGGCTAACCGAATTCGCGTATTTATTTATGCTGTCTGCAGTTTAACGGCCCGTAAGTATACTGGCGCCCAACTTCTGCGAATAAAAAGGGGGGAAAAGAGTCCGTTACCGCGATAAAAGTGAGAAATGCGGGAAAGAGAGGCGGCGAATGTGGCGATTGTCGACGAGAGGGAAAGGAGGAGAGACAGAGAGAGAGAGAAAGAACGCCTTGTAACAACCTAACGCAAACATCGAGGAACGGACAAATGCGGGACAAGAAAAATTAAAAGCACCGCATCGGGACGCGAACAAAAACACGCGTTTCCGTGAAATAACAAAATGCTGGAACGGAATTAATTGAAATCCTCAAAAAAAAAAAAACAAAACACGTACTATTAAGCTTTCAAAAACTGCTTACGTAAGATATTCATCAGAAGTTAAATAAGAAATAATGTACCTCTTGTAACGAACAAAGGGACGAGCAAAAAAAAAAAATAGAGATAGAGAGGAAGAAAAGTCAGGCGACGCGAGCACGGGAGAAAAGGTGGATAACGCGAGATATCGCTGAAGACGCGCTGAAGAGAAACACCAAGGATACAAGAGCGCGGATACACACCGGAGGCTAGAGGGTGGGAGCGCGCGGAATATGAGGATGAAAGGGAAGGAAGAATCGGGGGAGGGGGAGGGAAGAGGGAGGACAGAGCGAAGCAGGAAAGCTGGGAAGACAGAAGAAGGGAAGCGCGCCCGTATGCTACTCTCTTCTCATCCTGCACACGCAGACGCGAAATTAACGGGGTTCTCCCGCGGGAGTAATGAGCAGGGGAGGGCATGAATGAGCGGAAAGTACGGCACCGTAGACACACTGGAACACTGGAGCACGTTAATGGCACACCGACGATGCGCGTCTCTGATACACCGCGTTATTACGTTGTGTATCGCCGTCTTGCCCGAGAAAAGCTGACATTTTCCTGACCGAGGTCATCGTGCGCATCGAACCGAGCGGATTGTCCGGCGGATAAGAAACTTCCGATCTCCCTCATCCCCTCCCCTTCCCCGGTCGAAGTAATTTCCGCGGAATTTTTGAATCGCGTCGCCGAAAGTTTCCGAATGTTCGAAATGGTCCGGAACATCGCGCTCTAACTCCCGGAACATCCGTGTTTGATAAATTCACACAAGTATTTCCTGTCGAAATAAAATTTCAAACTTCGACGAACGAAGAAAATAAAGTCTCGAAGCTCTCGGACTTTTTTAAACATTTGTTTCATAAAAGTAACAAATCGTAAAATAATAATAAAACGTGTGTATGTATCTATTGTCTGACTCTTTCCGGCATTTTAGACAATATTTTTTTGACAAACCTGTAACTTTTCTCAAAGTTTTTATATTTTTTTCAACAACGTGTATTTTTTTTAACTTGCACTAATAAAAAACGTTCTGTTGTATCACATGTAAATTTGTCACATTTGTTCTAAAAATCTTCGATAAACGCGCGATCGTGTATCGCGGTTTCTCGCGCGATGAAACATAGTCGGAGAGTCGTTGAAGGATGCCCGTTATGTGCGTCGATGTGTGCGTACGCGCGGCAAAGGACACGAGATGTCCGTACACGGCGCGACATCGCGACGCGCCGAGTACGCGCGTGAGCGCATGTACCGCTTCCTCGGTCGAACAAGTACAATTGCACAATATACACACGTTTAATCTTTCGCGATACACGAGGGGAATACCGTTCGACTTGAGCGAAATTACTTTCGTTGCGACGTCTGGCTAATTAAATCCTCGCCGCCATTAAACAACGGTTAATCAGAATCGGAATATTTCCGACGTCGAGAGAGAGTTTGTGCGCGCGATTGTGTTTTACCAAATTGTGTCTGTGTTCTCTGAACTCTCGAGCAAGTGCGGCATTACGCTCCGGAAAATATATATATCGATCGCGACTTCGTCAGAGAACGAACTCGTTTACGACTCCGATAAGTATCCGCCGATTGAAACGCGCCGCGAGTGTACAAACACTCAGTGTGTGTACGCACCCACGATTTTTTAATTACGCGAAGCGCGATTATCTGTAAAATTCATCAAAGTAGTGGTGCCGCCGCCGCCGATCCGGAAATGCGGCGCGTGTAATTTACGACGAGCGAAGTCGCGAACACGCGACCATGGTTACGCTCGTTAACGCGCTCGCGCTCGCACAAATACACATGCAAACCGGACGGGAATTTATGTGCGATCGCGCAAGATCGAAAACAAAAAAAAAAAAAAAAAAACATACGAAAGACAACGGGGACATCCGATGTTTTTTCATTACGAAATACGTAGCGTCGGCGGAAATGCAAATGACCGCGGTAGTCGAACAAATGCGAATGCAAATACAAACAGATAACTCGCGCGCGCGCGATCGCCTACCTGTCCAGGACAACGCTCCCGTGTAACGGGGAGGGTGAATGTGACCCAGTGACCGCAGCTAACTGACAGGCCACGGGGAGGGTATACGTGCGAAAAAAAAAACGCGATAACGACCGCTCCTCTTCCTCCGAGAAGAAATTGCGCGCGTGACCCGTTTCGTTTGCGCACTTTAATCCATTTCATACATATAGGTACGGATGGGAAAAAAATTCCAACGACTGTTGAAGCGGCGGTTTTTCCGATTTTTTATTTCCAGAGGAAAAAGTTCCGTATCGAATTGTTAAGAGCGTGTGTAAACTCGCGCGCGAGAGAGAGAGAGAGAGGGAGAGGGAGAGAGTTAATATGAACTACGCGCGATATGTCCGTTGCGTAATGCAATAAAACGGAGAGAAAAATATTACATCGCCGCGAAGGTGGTAAAAATGTCGTGCGATTTTTTTTACAAAACGCACGTTTCTTCTCCCGCGGTACGAAACGCGCGAAAGTATATATGTTTAAAATATTTCTTCACGGAATAATTAATTAAACTTCTCGATAACACACACTCGCTTTTCGCAGCTTGAGAGAAAAATAATACAGATCGGTATTACGATGTTATTTGTATTTTATGAGAGAATTCGTCGATTGAAAATACGAGAAGAGTTCGTAAAAAAACGAGAATGCGGCCAATGATAAACCGAAATAATTGATCGCGCCAAATCTCCCGTCAAAGGCGATCAGCGGATTTCATGGATGGAGGAATGAGGAAGGGAGGAGATAATCAGATATGTAGAATACACACAGAACGCGCATTATATTTCGTGGCGCGCCGGTGAAAATTCATTGCGAATTTTACGGTAATTTATTCAAATACGGATTACGCGCGCGCATATATATTGATTGACTGGAATCGAGGACTGGCGCTAATTACTCGCAGTGGGAACACACATTCATTTGCCCGCTTTTGTTGCGTCCGGCCGATTTGCAAATCAACGCCGAGGATGTTACGTATTAAGGATAATTAAGCAATCTTTTCCAAGTTCTCGCTCTTTCGGACTGGACTGTTGTTCGCGTTCGCCTCGCACACGGCGTTTTGCGTGTAAAATTTCTGAATAAAAGATTCGCAGATTCTCCGACGTGTAATTGATTACTCGCGGTGAGAATACGGCAGCGCGCGCGCACGCACGCACACACACACACACACTGTGTTTCGAATTTACTCGGGAGCTCGCGCACATCGGCCGTAAATAAACCAGGAGCGGTTTCGAGAATTTAATAACGGCGCCGAGACGAAAAGTCGTCCCGGTTCGTTCGTTCCTCTTTCGCCCTCTTCGCCAATTTCGGATGCAATATTAAACGTTTTAAACGCAACCGTTCCCGCAAAGTCACCCGCGTGTTGCTACGCACTGCCTGTTATAAAAATCCGCGCGCGCGTGAGATTTTAATCGCAAAAATTGATTCAGCCGAGCCCTCCGAAATTTTCTCAACTCGCTGAATTAAAAGGACGCGCGATTAAATTTTCACATCGTATACGAAACACACCGCGCGCTCGATCGCTTCTGATGTCTAGAAAATTAACTCAAATATTGATACTTTTGCGTCGATCGCGCGCTTATCTCTCCAAGTCCTCGAGCGCGATCTCGATAAGAGAGACATTTTCAAAAAAGCACTCGAGTTCGCTCTTTCTCTCTTTCGGAAAAAAAAAAATATCTCCCCGACACTCGAACACGACACTTCTCTCGGCGCCGCGTGTGTTCTCGCGCTCTTAACACACGATCGCGTCAATCCGTCAACGTAATCCGCCGTGTTCGAGTCTGATTGAGCGCGTGTTGACACCGCCGCAAAAAGAGACGACGACGACGACGACGATTTGGGAAGGGAATGAACTTTTGGGGAGAAAATCGGCAAAAAGCCCGCGCAAATCTACATTTGTTACGATTACCTCCCGTTATCTGACGGACGAGCGCGCAGACACACTCGGTGCGTGAATCCTCCCTCCCCGAACGCGTCATTTCGCCGGATGTAAGCGGGGGTAGATTTTATCTTTATACTTTATGTCACGCACACACACGCTGTGTGCCGGATATATGTTTCATGTACGGCGTATTCTCGTATGGGTCGTAAACCGAATGATGAACCGGCGGCGAGGAAGAAAAGACGCGAGATGAAGCGACGCGCGCGTCAAGCTGATAAGAAATCCGATAAAAGAGAGAGAGAGAGAGAGAGAGAGAAAGTCTGCTCTAATAGAGAGAGCGCACGAGAGATACAATAGATCGCGCGATTGTTAGCATTTTGAACGTTCCTCGTTTCGCGAAAGAGCCGACTTTAACGACATTATGTGCCTTCTTTCACAAAACAAACCTGATACACGGCAAGACGTAATGTTCTCTCTTCTTTCTTCAGATCCCGCACGATTGAAAATGCACAAGAGGTACTGATTGGAAAAATATTAATCGCGCAATTCGTTTTTTTTTTACGCGGCGATCCGGAAAAGGGCACGACGGGCAGCACGATGTGCAATTTTCAGTGCGCGCGGAATGATAAAACCAGACCGAGCCTCTGGTTTCCTTTAAGGGGATAATTAGTGCCTTTGATGCAACTGTACGTACGCGCGCCGGAGTTGATATAGCGGAATAAAAATTTCTCTTTGATCCGACCGACGTAACTTGGTGATCCTTAGTTTTTTTCTTTTTTTTTTTTTTTTACATCAGCAACGCCAAGTCGAGCCCGCGGTTTGATAATTCCGCGGTTTTACTGCGCGCGCGCGCGCGTTATACAAAAAAAAAGTCCGCCGATCGAACAAAAGGGTTGAGGTGAGTCCTCTTCTCATCAGCGAGTTCGTTGAACCGCGCACACGACCGGCTATTCGCGAACCGCCGCCGCCGCCGCCGTCGTCGTCGTCGCGTCGCGTCGGATAGTCGACCGGGGGCGCATAAGGAAGCGAAGGAAAAGCGAATGGCCGAGAAAATTGAAAGTCTGAAGGGGAACGGCGGAGGGCCGAAAGGAGAAGAATGAGGATATTCGGCGGCGGACGAATCCCCGGGATCGCCGTTATTAACGAACGTTCTGTTCGAGCGTCCGTCAGAATATTGAGGCGGTTCTTCATCGCCCGGATGAAGAAGAAGCGACGCAGAAGCAACCGACTATCTCTCGGCTGATTGGTCCGCCGGTGTAAAACAAAAAAGAAATAACAAAAAGAAAAGAAAAGAAAAAGGAAAACAGCGGAAGAAATGAAAAGAAAAAGAAGGAAAAGAGTAACCGTCCAAGTCGTAAATTACCGCCGGCGATTCCCTGATTCGATTGCGAGCGAGGAATATCCCGGAGCATTTCGCGAACGTGACCAGAGGACATGGCCTGCCTCTCTCTGATGCGCTCCGAGAGACTGACAGTCTTTCTCTCTCTCTCTCTCTCTCTCTTCCTTCGCGATCGCAGAAACTAATGATCGTAACTTGGTCGATCCGTTTATCGAATTAGCGAAGTCAGAGAGAGACTAGTTGCCGCTGGCTTTCTCTCGGAAAAATAAATGTCCCCCCGAGCGTCCGATGACTTTTGCGGTATTTTGTATGCGCGCGCGCATTAAAAGAACCGATTAGCCTGTAATTCGCGATGTTGGAAATCCCGGCGAATTATAGAGCGCGTTACAGGGCTAATGCTACTTTACGGAAACGCGGTTGAAACGTCGCTTGTGTATTCAACGACGCGCTGCTGGAAAATCACGGGGAAGTCGCTCCACGGGGAGCGCGTTCCGTGATTTTCAACAAACATTCCGGAACGCGCGATCGTAAAAATAGCGCGTGTATGCGGCCGAGAAACACACGCACGCACGTACTATAAATAAAATTATATTTATATGTCGGAATTCCTCCTACGCAAAGTTACATAAAACATAAGTAGAGTAAACCGTTCTCGATCTTGTTTCTTAAAAAAAAAAAGAAAAGAAAAAAAAATCTTATCGAGCACACAAAGTCAATCTTTAAAAGAAGAGACGTTTTCTTTCTTCACGAGTACCATCATCAAAGTTTCATGAGCAAAAACGTAAGACACAACGCGGGGGAGTGGTGTATCGCTAGCTGGTTTAATAAAATACGAAGCTATCGATTACGACAGTATCTTCGCTCTTGCGCATACCAACGCGGACTTTCGCCGTGTCGCTCGCGCGCGCGTATATTTAATCCGACGATTTTTCATCGACAAAATACGAGAAATGTCTTAATTGATCGCGCGCTTCAAACCAAAGCCATTTATAGAAAATGGCAATTAGTCGCCTTATTAATATTCGTTCGATAAATTGTATTCTTAGACGACTAGCACCGAGAGTTCCAGAGTTTGATTTACGAGAAGGTCATTTATTTCGAAGAAAATTCAAGTCGTTTATTGTGCGCCAACGGTATTTAAAAAAAAACTTGTGACGTATTGTTTTAAATAACTTTTTCTATATTATTTTATTTATTTATTTTTTTTTTTTTCAAAGTCTTGTCAATGCGCCGAGACTCAACAATCGGAAATCTCTCAAGTGGAAAGATATGTATACAACGTACATGTAATGTCACATGCATAATAAATAATATCGATCGTCTGTCGGGTTTGCGACACGAGAAGCTTTTCCAGATCCAGTTTCGGAAATGATAGTCTTAAGCAGATTCCCAGTGGGAAATAAATTCCCTCTCTCTCTCGCGCGCGCGTCCCTCCTTTCATCCTATATGTACTCCATGGGGTCCCATAATTCCATATTCCGGACCGTATACCAGCGACTTCCGCTCGCTAACAGGCTTTGTGCGTGTGTTATCGATTAACTGACGAGGACTTAATTCGTCGCGCGCGAAAATAACAAATCATCGTTGCGCAATCGATAATATTAATTAAATCGCATATCGAATTGTTTACACGTGCGCGCCCAACGTTAAAAAAAAAAAAAAAAAAAAAAAGTACGATCGAGCGGTGGAGGCGTCGTCGTAATTTTTCAGGAGGTTTCTATGTTGCAAGCCTCGCGCGCCGAAATAGTCTCGGCGTCTAGGACGCGCGCCACGAGGCTCTTCTTCTCAGTTATCGGGGCTTTATATCCGCGCGATGGAAATCTCGAGAGGGAATGAGATAAACATCCCCCCGGATTTTTTCCAAAGCCATCCATTTGGCGACGTGCAATCCGCGATGCATCGTTTTCCGCGTATAAACCCAAAAAAGCGGGTTAACGACTTGTAATAAACCATCCAGCTCTCTCTCTCTCTCTCTCTCGCGAATCGGAAAATGCCCTTTTGCCGCTTGAATATGCAACGCGCGCACGCGCGCAGAATAAATATAAGGAACGGCACTCTGTGGAAAAAGTTTTTTTTTCCAAGCGCGTTTGGTTGGTTTCGACTTCGATTTGCATCCGGAAGACTTGTCCGCGCGCGCGCGAATCGCCGTTTATACGCTGTTACTTTTATGCTTAATTAATACGAGAGGGAAAGAGCCGCGGTACACAGTTCTCTCTCTTTCTCTCTCTCTCTCTCTGACAGCATCGCGACGGAATAATAATTATTGTAAAGTTTGCACGCGCGTTTCACGAACTCCGCCGCGCAGCTGCCGCGGACAGTTCGGTAATTTGCGCGCGCGACGTTGTGTGCGCAGCACTTTTAACATCGATATGTACGAGCACATTTTCCGGCTGTGCGCGCCGCGAAAATTTTCCGTTTATTTCTCGTCCGCTGCGAGAACGTAACGTCCGCGTAATATTTCGCGAAAACGTTTAAGTCTGAGCTGTGTTTGTAACGCGTCGATAAAACTTTTAAATAAATCCATCCGTAAAAACAAAGATTTATTATTGCGGGAAAGAGTGTCGGGAATAAATGAGAGCAATCTCGACGAGGTAGCCAGCTCGGAGGAAAATCTCGGCCACATTATAATCGCCTGGTTAAATTTTATCGATTAAGCCTCACCCTCATTATCGGTCGTGATAAAATAACAACGGGAGAAAGCCTTGACCAACTTTTTGACAACGCGTGTATGAGGTAAAAAAAAAAAACGTTTACATATAAATAAATCGCAAAAATAAAAGAGATTTACATGTTACACGAAAGAAATCTGTTATATATTTTGACGTAAATTCTTTTTCTCTGAAAAAAAAAAGTGTGCGTCACAGTGTTGGACACGTGTTCGATTTTTCGCCTATCGATCGAGCTTCCGATTGCAACGCAATATTGTAACACACCGGATACGCGTGTGTTTCGCCGTAAATCTCAATGACTTGATTAATTAGGCTAATGGCCTACTTTTGCAGCGATCTGTCGCGCGTGATTAACACAATGCTCGCCGTTAATCGGTCGATAACGAATTTACGTTGTCATTAACGGCGAATGACGCGCGCCGTTAACAATAGACATGCACGCGCAAAATTAAAACGTGATCGTCCTCGATACGCGAAAAACGTCCGACGAAGCAAAATCCGAGAGAGAGACCGTCGCGTTAAATCGACGAGTCGATGAGTGACGCCAGCCGCAAGTTGGATTACAACAATCGGGAGTGTGTAAAAACGCGAGGCTGTCTTGTAAAAACCAATCCGGCCGATGTTGAGTCTCTTATGGTCTCGTTATTGCGTTTATATATCGACGTCGCGCTCGTAAGACAGCAAGACGTCTCGTGGAAAAACGAACGGTTTTTCGAGCTCGCGCGCAATCACGACGCCGTTTTACGGCGGGAGAACGAAGGGATTTATACATCGAGCGAACCCCCTCGTCCTTTTCGATTAAACGAGAAGGGATGACAAAGCCATCGATGCGACAATGATATGGCGCGGTGCCTGACAATACGAGCGTTGAAATTTTAATACGACACGGATCCGACGTCACATGACGGTTGCAACATTATTCGCAGCAGCTATTAATAATCGCTGATCAACGTTTAATTATTACAAATTATTATTAACGTTCATGCATTAAAGATAATCAACTATTCATGAGATTACTCTTTTTTTTTTTTTTTTTTTTTTTTTTTTTTTTTTTTTTCTCACCGCATCGGCTGTGTAAGATCATCGCCATTAAAAATTTTTTTGCATCGCCGAAAGTGCCTCCATTAAAAAATCATCCCCTCCAGGTGTCTAATCCCGCAACTTCATCGGAAAATGCTGAAGTTTCATTCTCGCGCGCCGGACCGGGGGGAAATGCGTTTGCCCCAGCTGGCTGATAAAATTCGCCCTAAATCGCGTATCCATTAAACGCGCGCGAGATCAAAGCGCATCGAAGCTTGAACGGTGTCGAAAGGTCTCTTCTCTCTCTCTCTCTCTCTTTTTTAGCGCGGTATTAGCAAGAATAGCGCGGGCACAGAACCCCGTGGTAAACGACGACCAGTCGGTCGTCGGGAATCGTTTTGTCTAAACGTTATCGCGCGACGAGAAGATTCAGCAGGGGAAAAAGAGCGAAGAGACGGAGAGAACGGGAAGAAAGAGAGAGGGAAAATCCTGATTCTGGGGCGTCTCTATGGCGACTTCTAGCTTCGAACCCCCGCGCGCGCACAGCGCGCTTCCCTCGCAAGCAAGGGTCCACCCCCCCGAGAAAGCAACCTTCGAAGCTTAGAGAAGTATACCGCCGTGTGTATAGCTGCCATCCCCAATTCTCGACGAATTTTCCAGCCGAGACGGCAATGGCGCCGGCACCGCCGCTTTTCGATCGTAGTAACGTAACAACGTCGAGTCCGCAGCCCTTGTTGTCATCCCGGTTTAATCTACCCGAAGCCACTTCCCTCTCTTCCGATAGAACGTGCTCTATTTCTGCCCGCGCTCTCGTTACGTCCTCTCGCCGTTCGTTTATTCGTTTTCTCTCTCTCTCTCTCTCTCTCTTTTTTTCTGCATCTTTCTCTGACCGAGCTGCGATCGCCTTTTGTCGCGGCCAATATCGAATTTTCCCCCGTCTACCGAGATAACTTTATTTTTTTAACTCTTCTCTTTCATCCTCTCTGTGTCCGCTTTATCCCGGACACAAATCCGGGATCAATTTGATCCATTTTCGTCGAGCGAGAAAAATTCACGTGAATCCGTCAAAGAGAGAAATTATTTCAATATAAGACTTTCGTTCCTCTCTCTGACAAATTACTTCCAGGTGTAGCAAAAGAAAACATGTCGCTTGTTATCAGTCGCTCGCGGAGACATCGGAGAACGATGGAGAGAGAATTGCTCTAGAGCGAAATATAGACTCGCAGACAGTTGACCCAGAAAACGAAATCTAGAGAGATAGCACGCGCGGTGATATTAATTTCGCACAAGAATACGCGTTGTAACGTTGCGGCAACAACCGCAAGAACTGGACACCGCGGCCGGCGTCGTTATCGAAAGGCGCATCGCGCGCTACCGCGCTCTCGCGTTGTGTGTTTTCATTACGACACGCACGGTATCGCGAAACAATCTAGCCGCGCCCGACCGCGCTCTCGCTGTCCGGAACAGTGCATTATGTCGTCCATGAAGCGGGACAGATATAGAGTATGTGTGTGTAGCAGGTACATCGCGCGCGCGAGATCCGCCTTGTCACCCAATTTAATCTCCATCCACTCCTCCTCGTGGAAGCGCTCGGTCGCGCTTTTGTTCGCGCGCTCGATATGGCCCTCCCGTATCACATCGCGCCTCTCTTCTCGTCCCTTTGTCGCCGCGCCAATGAAAGAACTGCTCTTCCCGGTCACTAGCGTCGCTCTTTCGGCGGGTTATTCTCGCCCGGCTTATGTCAAGTCGACCCCGAGCGCGCGCGAGGGACTTTGACTAATGCTCATTGACGATAGCGCTCGCTGGTGTGTCACGACAAAGGGCGGAAGGAGAACGTGAGGAAGGAGTTGGCGCCGGTCTTTGTCGCGTCTTCGTTAACATAAAAAACGACGATCGATGACACGATTCGCGAGGACACGCGACGACGAACAATCCGCGAATCTCGCAATCACGCGCCGCGGTTTTGAATCGTCAGCTTTTTTTTTGTAATGGATCTTGTATTTTTTTTTTTTTTTTTTTTTTTTTTTTTTCGACGAGCAAAACAAAATCGACTTCGAACGAACAAACCGAGACGAGAGACATCTCGAGCATCTCGCGCATCTTCAGATCGCGCTGCAACACTTCCGCAACGTTCGGAAGCACAACGAAGCCACTGTGCTTCGGATCGGTTAGTTTACGCTCGATCTCGAATCGGGTTAATTCTACAATTCTCGAACGCGACGTTCATGCAACCGACGGCGATGCACCCGAACGGACGGGGAGAGTGTGTTTAGATTTGCGCCGCGTCAATCGCTCTCGAAGAAACAGCAACTGCTGCTCAAAGACGCCGTTTGTGCCAAAGTGCGCTTCTCGTGACGGCTGATAGCTCGATCTATGGATTGCTTCTCTCTCTCTCTCTCTCTCCTCTCTCTTTCTTGACGGACGCTTCGTCGAGGAAATGGTTTCTCCGCACGGAGAAATCTCTGCTGCGAGGGATATTGAAATGACGGAGGAGAGAGAGAGAGAGAGAGAGAAAGAGAGAAGAGATATGCGAGATTGTGCAATCGCGCCGGGATTTCCTGATCCAACTTGATGGTTATGAGCGAGGGACGACGTTACTCCGGCAGGAGAGCCTTCGACCCTTCGAAGGCTCTTATCGTTTACCACCACGGGATTAATCCACGCGTTTCCCGGATCCGGAGCACACAGTTTTGTCTTGCTTTTCGTTACACGCGAAATGTCCGCGCGACCGCACTCCCTCCTGATATTCTTCATCCTTAGTATACATCAGCGCTGAAGGGAAACATTTCCGGATTCTCCGCCCCTTTGGTTTTCTGCCTCTCTCCCGAGGCGTAACGTGTAACTGCTCGGCTGTAAGTCGATTGCCAACTCGACTGTGACCGCGATTAGAGAGAAAGAGAGTCCCCTTCCCCGATCTACAATCTGATGAACATCCGCGCGGCCGATAGAAACAAGAACCGTGACGAGAGAAGAAGAAGAAGAAGAAGGTCGAGATAAGCCGAATATTCGCCAATTGCTCCTTTTACATCGCTCGAGCGACGATTATTTTCCATTAAATTTTCAAAACCGTTGGGGAGAAAAATTGTGAATATTATTTCTTGAAACTCGATGCTTTTTTTACAAAAAAAATAAGCCGAGTAATAACGCGAGATAAAAATGTTTCTGTTTTTTCCTCATTTAATGTTCTTGTGTCTAATGAAAAAAAAAAAATAAATAAAATAACGCGAGAATTTTTCGCGTCGCCCGGCTCTGTTGAAAAGGACACGGGATATGTACACACACGTGTTGTGTAGCGGAATATAAGAGTTTGTTACACGCGCGCGTACACAAGAGCCCGAGCCGGCGTATATCCGCGATAATTCTGATTAATGACAGACCCGGCCCTTATTATTATTTGAGTATCAAAGTCGCGGAAAACGGCGAGTCGCACGCGCTGCAGATACATATATTCGCCGACATGCGACGAGAACAAACTATCTTCATCGTCGTCCTATATCTGCGCCGCAGCGTGAGTCCGGTCGGGGCACTTTGTCACGCGAGGCGACGTTTCGCGTGTAAAACCGACGGTCCGAATAAGCCGAGAGAGAGAGAGAGAGAGAGAGAGAGAGAAAGGAAAGAAATAACATATTTCGAACTTCGACCTGTCTCTCTCTGCGATCGGCTCGAGTTCGACTCGTTAAAATATCGGCGAAACGAAAAGTCCCGCCCCGTTTCTCGAAATCGATTGAAACGTTTCGCGAACGTAAATACATCGTGCCGGTGGAATCGGTTTTTTATCGATGCAACGCGAAACTGGAAACGACACACTTCCCAATCGATCGTGGGAAGATAAGCGAGAGAGAGAGAGAAAAAGATCGATCCGAGAATAGACGCCGTTTTGCAAGCTCGATTGTGCAAATCTTGGAAGGAAACAAAAGGCGCGCCGCCTTCCCTCCCTTCCCAAACTGCGATATTGGAGATAAAGAGTTAAAATTGTTGCCGCGCACTTCGCGCAAAAAAAAAAAAAAAAAAAAAAAAAAAAAAAAAAGAAAAAAGATCGGTTATCCGAGAAATAAATTTAGCCCCGGGAGAAATCGCGCGCATAAAGAAGAGATAAGAAATTATCGATTTCCACCGAAGAAAAGAAAGTTGAGTTTCGGTGGCGTGGGTTTTCTTTTTTTTTTTTTTTTCTTTTTTATTCCACTCGATGGATCTTTGATAATTGGCTTCGACCTTATCCCGATTCCGAATACGTGACCTTCGATTGTGAACAATCCGAGATCGTCAAAAACGTGCTTGGATTTTTAATTGACGCTCGCCTCGATCGTCGATAGAACACGCGTATACTTTCCGAACTTCTTCAAGGTTGGTTCGCATTTCTCGCGGAGCGAACCTCCAAATTAATCTCCACCTCGCAAAAAAGTTTAAGAGTACAGACGACTCCAATTACTTCACTTTTTACAGACGGCGATTTAATTTATATTCGCGCATCTTTTCATTCGAGTCTAAATATAATATAAAATTTCCTCTCTCTCTCTCTCTCTCTCTGTTTGTATATCGCGAAGCTTTTCACTCGCTGACAAGTGCGAATCCGTCTCGTTGTACGTTTAACGAGAAAAATCGACAGTTTTGGATGAAGAAAAACGCAGCGCGATAGAGCTGCAAAAAAAAAGTATCTACGATTGCGAACCGTTACGGAAGTACGGCGGCTTTCTCGCCGAAACCAAGAGAGAAAAACATAGAAGGAGGGAGGAGAGAGAGAGAGCAGGTCTCTTTGTATTTCTTGCCACTTGGTCGGTTTTTACTCTCAGATATCGCAAAAGCATTTCCGAGGCTCAATGAGCCGCGAGCGAGCTGCCGACGACGTGTCGATTGCGCGCGCGCGATCGTCGCAAATCTATAGCCATGGGGGAAAAACGGACGAGAGATAGAAAGAGGAAGAGAGCGGCGTTCTCTATGCTCGGGAGTCGACTGACTAAAAATACGTCGGAGCTGAGGAATATCGTTTGACGAACGGAGCGAGTTCGACCGGATATTTCGCCATGCACCGGCAGAAGAAAATCGAACGTCTCGCCGACGACGGACGCATCTCGCCAGCAGCGTGTACGAATACCGATCGTCGTTCTGGCGCGCTGCTTTATTGTCCCGGGTCTGATATATAGCGGAGAACAATTCCGTTCCCGAAGAAACGTTATATTCCCGACCGAAAGAACACGATTCGGATCGCGCAATTCTCTCCCGAAAAAACACGTACGTTTATTCCGGGCGCGACAACAAAAAGAGAACGAACGAATCGATTACATACACGCGATGTCATTAAATTCCGAAGAAAATCGAACGTATCTGCCGCCACGTGAGAAGACGGCCAAGTCATCGCCATATTTTTATATAAAAAAAAAAAAGGAAAGAAAAAGATCGACAAAGCACCTTTTACGTGGGGAAATCACGACCTCTGAGAATCCTAGTTATCGCCTGTTTCAACGGCAATGTATATATATAAAATATATATATATAGAATCTAAAGAGGATTTTTCTGAACATCCGGATAAAAATGCTGCTGCCATATTCGAGGGGCCGATGTCCCTGGAGGTAACATCGGCTGTGCGGGCAGAACGTGTGTTCGCGCGAGAAATCTCTGACAAACGCGCGAATCCAACGCGTTACAGAACGAGAGAGGGATAAGAAAAAATTTTGGAACAGGGAGAGATTTGTCCGAGGAGAAAAATCTCTTGTGAGAGAAAAGGAATCGGAAGGGATGTTTCGCGCGTAATGGGAAGTCCGGTGGGTTACTTGGCCGACTCTCTCAGGTGTGGGTCTCTCTCTATACCGGTTTTTCAATGAGAGACTCGACGATTTACCCGATTACGCACACGTCTCGTTTCTATTATTCATCTGCGTCATAAATAGCGCAGAAAATTGATGGTCGGGAATTAAAATTCAGAAAGAGAGAGCGATTATTTATTAACCGCTTGTCTTTAGAGATTCGTTGCGATTTAGTAACAGCGCACTTTTTCCAGCGATATGTAACACGAACGTTGAAGAATTCCGTTCGCGTGAGCTCTCGCGCGTGTACATGTGAGGCGCGCGTTAACACACACGTGTAAATACGCGCGAGATCAGCGAACTGCGAAACGCAAGGCGCCTGTAATTATGGAATTGCGTGTTCGTTCACCGGATAACGATCTCACACACATATGTGTATATATGTACATATCATATGCACATACACACAAATGTTGGATAACGTGATTTCGGGGAGTATCTAACAGTAAAAAGACACACACTCGTAATAATATTCCTAACGTCGGCGAACAATCTCTCGCTCTGCGAGAGATTGTGTCTCGTGACGAGTATGTAAATCGACATGTTGAGTGCAGGTTAGTAGTCACTCGACTCGACGAGATCGAAAACTGCTCGATCGAGGAAGTTGGGAAGCGGAAGCGCAGTCTCTTCCGTGTGTGATGTCGAAACGAGACACAAAGCGGCTTAGGATGGCATTTTGTGCGTCAACTGGCCGTGCATGCGAATTACGCGCTTTTGCGTTATTAAATGGGTCAAGAGTATTAAAGAGACGAGAGAGAACATCCGCTCTGGCGCCGATACAATAGGACTCGCCGGACCGGAGAGAGAGAGAGAGAGATAGAGAAGTGTCGGGAGATAGAAAGGAAAAAGTAAAAGTTATTAAAAAAAAAAAAGTTATAAAATGAGCTGTTACACAGCAGTTTTTTTGTTTTTTTTTTAGTCAACTGTACAGTCTAATTTTCTCATGAATATCGTTCGATCTTCTTCACGGGCGTACGACTCGACTTTCTCTTTCTCAATTTGGTTACACGCGCTTGCACAACGAACTCTCTGTGCTATTTCTCTCTTTCTCTCTCTCTCTCTCTATGCCGGGCATTTGCATGCGTTAGGTTTCGCAGCAATCGCTTAATAACGACACGCCCGCGCGCTGAATTTCGTGATTGACGTAACACGCGAAAGGCGGCGGGAGGATAATAAAAAGAAAGCACGCGGACGCGACGAGAGACGCTCCCGCGTTGCGGGAGGAGAACGTTGAATCGCTATTAATATCCGCGCGGTCGCGGAGTTTCACATTCGCATCTGTCACAGGCTCGTAAAAGTTGTTAAATCCACGCGATTGCATGCGACGAGGCGGCAGCTGCGTTCGCACGAACTCACGTGATCGTAGTTTGCATGTGCCGCGCAATAAAGAGGGAGAGAGAGAGAGGGAGGGAGACACTCTTTCAGACACTTGAATTTATTTATTACACTAATATTTACGCTCGCTTCCGGCGAGAGAGACCGACGCGATTTTCCTCGAGAAAAATCCACCCTCCCCTCTCCCTCTTGTTCAAGACACTACATCCGCACGAGAAAAACGCTAAATAGGCGCTTGCTCGAAGCGGAGGTTTCTCCTCTCTTAAGCTCCGGCTTCCTCGTCTTAACGCTTTATTCGTTTAAACCTATGGCTCGGCTACGGAATTTATAGACGCGCCGTAAAACTCCGGAGAACAAGCGGATTCTTTTCCAAGAGGAGAGAACGACGCGCGCGGGAACGACGACGGAGGAGAGCGAGAGGGAAAGAAAAATCCGCCGTTTATCCCGACGCGGAGGAGCGTCGTTGTGCATCGCGAACTCTCGAGAGTTCGCTCGAGCGAACGCGCGCAGAACAGAGGACACGCTGTTCCCACATCTTGTCTCTCGGTCGTCGGTTATTTTCTCTGAAGCTGGCTCGCACGTGGCGCGGATACGTAACGGCGGCCGGTGCAACATCCGCGTGCGTTGCGCCCGTTTTGCGCTGCTCGTCTCCTTCGTGTTACTCGGTTTCCTCCGGCGGGGCGCGTTAACGCACGGGCTGCTTTTGTCGTCGATGCAGCGAAAGAAAAACTGCCGCGAAACCGAAAAATACAAGCTAGTTTTTTTTTTCCGTTTTTCATTTCGGTTCTGCGCCCGATTTTTAATTTTTCACACACCTCTCCCTCGTCTTTGTGCGACGACCGCGTATCGTCTTGATTTAATTACGCGCGAATATTAATTTACACAAACGTGCGACGCGGGATCACGCGTCAGAAGGCGCGCGAAGAGAAACTTGGATGAAATTTCGCGCCGTTGAAAACTTTAATCCGGGGACGGCTCTGCTCTCGTCGTCGCAATTTAATTCACAGTCTCGAGTGTACAACACACGGCGATTGTACGCGTTCGCATGTATTTTTCGGCGTCAAATAGACGTAAAACGAGGGTATCACATCCCGGATCTTGAGGAGAAAGAAACGTTTTCAAGGATATAATTTCGTAGCACGAGCTTCGGGAGAGAGAAAAACACATTTCGTAACACACTCGTCGCTACCGAACCGCGAAAATCTTCCCCTCTTCGATAACACGACCGCAATTCGCTCGTTTTCACGAGGCGCCGCCGCATCCCATTCGATCCCCGACGTTGATTCTCGTGTTGCGCGGGATAAAAAGCGCGCGTTATTTTTCCACCACTCGCTCAAGTTTTCTCGCGAACGCTATTCATCGCGCATATAAAACACAACGCGCGCGCGCGCGAGCGCATTCAATGTGATCGCGCGCAGCAGACTTCTCGTTCATTAAGAACATTTCATTTCTTTTGCACGACCCGTCGTCTATTATCTCGCTTCGCCTCGTATCGCCCCGGTTGAATCCGGGATACGTGCGCCGCATTGAAAAGCACACGAGAGAGATACCGCGCGCAAACTCACCCCTCGTGCGCATCCTCTTCTCCTAACGTTCCCGTTGTGTCGACGATTTAGATTTACCTTGAATTCGCCATCGTCCGAATCGCGCAATCGCATTATCAACGGCTGTTTCACGCGCTCTTCTTTATACGCCATCTCCATGAAAGTTGCAAAAAGATTCTCCCTCAGTTTTTTTTTTTTTTTTTCAAAGACTTTTACGGAG
Source organism: Pseudomyrmex flavicornis (assembly GCA_014825475.1). Taxonomy (NCBI): domain Eukaryota; kingdom Metazoa; phylum Arthropoda; class Insecta; order Hymenoptera; family Formicidae; genus Pseudomyrmex; species Pseudomyrmex flavicornis. The sequence continues at coordinate 43,485 of QVNW01002175.1, forward strand.
AGATTTTCTTGTTAAATTCGTCATACGCGGAATCGATTAGTTCTCAAGGATCTCCGGGGACTCGATGTGTTTACAACCGTAATTTTGCGTAATTCAGACCGGGTTTGCCGACGAAAACCCCGGCGACCCGATGACGAGGGCGACGGAATTTTGAACGGGTTCCAAAAACTTTCCTTGTTTCAATATCATCGCTCCGCGGTCTCGCCGCGTTTGGTTTTGTTTCCTCGCGGTATACGTACGCGCGCGCACACGAGGAGAAAACTAATAACTCATTTTGACAGCGCGGATCTAGTTTTGCCCAATAGAATTTCTAAAACTGTTATTTTATTTTATTTTTTTTTTTTTTGCTTGTCGCGCATGTGAAAATATTTTTCAATTCTGGCACATAAACGTAACCAGTGCATGTTGTTGTTGTTGTTGATTCGGACAGCGGGCCGAGTTACGTGTGGAAATATCTCGGCGAATTATAAAACGAAATGCGCCAAGTACGTTTGTGCCAAGAGCATGCGTTTTTGCGGACGAGAAATCAGAAACACATTTTCAAGAGGCTTTATAATGCCGTTGGAAAATAAACGCGGGTGCGCGCGAAGAGGATTTCGTTCCGAAATGCACTTCTGTTAAAACGAGAAGTTTGTAAAAAGCCCACTTGATAGTAGCATCACGCGCCGATACGTCGCATTACGTACGGAGTGAAAATCAGAATAGAAAGGCGTGGTGTCGTCCATTTTTCATTCTTTTTTTTTTTTTTTTTTTTTTTTTT
>QVNW01002176.1:0-37608 GCA_014825475.1 Pseudomyrmex flavicornis
TATTGTTAAACAAAACAAAAAAATCGACTTTTCACATGTGACCGATGTATTTCGGTCGAAATATTCCGAACAAACGATATTTAAACGTTAATCAAGCTACCGCGCGCAATTGCGAGATGCAAGTGATAAATGATACGCCCAGACTGTGAACGAGGGGCAACGAAACAACGTTTGACGTTAAATTAATGCAGTTTCAAACGCGAATAAAATTTTGCACTCCCGGTATCGATGACAGAGATGCGCGTCCCGGACCGGAATACACCTATGAACTGCAGTCACCAATCGGTTTGATCAATCGACTCGTGGCATGCTCTTTCAATTATCTCGGCAGCGGCTCCGATCGAACGTGAAAATTAATTGTTCGCGTAACGCACACTCGAACACGATAATTTGTATCTACTTTGTTTTTCAATTATTACCTTTTTTTTTTCCCCGGAGAGAGCTGAAAACTGCTCTCTTCAAATTGACGTACATATATACATGTATCGAATATATAGAAATTACAGAATGAATTGTGCGGAGATAGAGGATTACTCACTTTCTTGCCGTCCAATTCGTGATTGCCCTGTGCCAGCACTTTGTCTACGCTCGCAGGGTCTGCGAATGTGATGAAGCCGAAACCCCTGCAAACAAAAGAAAAAAACGATCGAGCATGAGTGTGTGGCATTCAAGAACATTAATAAAGCAAGCACTTGCTGATATAGTATAGATATTATTTTCATCACGCAGTTTACGGCATACGCGTTGCGAGATACGTATCTCTTGATGCGGCGCATGTATACATCAAAGCGCGCGATCGCAAAGAGAAAACCGCGTGTTGAAAGCGTGTAACATATATTCCGTATTAATTCGTTCTCGTAAATCGCGTGCGGTTTACGGCGCCAACATTCGCCGCGAATATCATCGCATTCTGCTCTTCCTTTCTTCTGTTAAGCGATCGGGTTAAAAAAAATGAAGTTGGATTAAAAAAAAAAGTCGTAAAAATCGCTATTTTGCAATTTTTAAGAGAGTCACGTGAAAGTACACAGCCGTATAGTAATTATTCAAAAATCTAAGGCAGATTCGGGAAACTAATTCGGGACGCGGCGGCATCGAAATTCGACGGATTAAAGCGAAAACGAATAACGCCCGGACGCGGCTCGCCGTGTCATAAATTTCGCGCGGGAGGCACATCGTGTATACACACGGATATATTAAAAGACAGTTCGACGCCGTGAGCTAAGGGGATAGATGCCGAACGCGCAAGGGGGATGAGCGATACGACGATACGGGGGAATGCAACGCGCCGAGGGCCGGACGCAAAGCGGTTTGCATTTTTCATGCCGGGGCCGCCCCGGCAGTTATTGAAAATATTTACATGTTATTTATGGGGCACACATGCTTCAAGAACCAAACGCGCTACCATGCGCCACTCCCCCTCGCCGTCAAGCGCCCTGCGCGCACCACTCCACCTCTTTTCACAAACCCCTTTTCCGCCTCTTTTCCTCCGACTGCATCCCTTTTTCTGTTTCGCCGTTCCCTGCGGAACGGCGTATTTTGCCCGCCGACCTCTTCTCTTACCTCCTTTATCCGCTCCCGTAGGCAACCCCGCGGATCTGCCAGCAACGTCTCGAGAATTCTACAAAACGTTTCACGCCTCTCTTACTGCTTCCGCTTCCTTCCCGCCGACGAAACAACGAATACTCGTATGGATTGAATTTTTGATGGACCCGACCCCTCCGGGTCCTCGACTCCTCACACACACACACACTGGCGCGCGAGTTGCACGGAAGCGTCGCGACTTTCTTCTTTCTGTATCGATTTCTCCGGGGCACGTGATATCGGTGATACGGAGTCGACAACGCAAAGGTTGCACGCCTTAAGAAGACGGAGGAAGAGGAAATGCATACATTGCGTGCGGCGAAATCGAAAGGTAAACCTCGATGATTGTTATTCCACGTGAGCGACGTTCAAAAAGTACGGCGATGACGCGCCGTGTGTTTCCGGTATGGCGGCACTAGAAAAAAGCTAGTTTTATTCTTGGTTCATTTTGCAACAGCGAATTGCCGTATATTGACACAGCGATATTCCGATAACTGGGCTGTCAACACACGACGTGTGCGTATGTGTGCGCGCGCATATCGGAATGTATACACTACTTTTCGTCCCGGCGGAACTTTTATTAAACGCCATATTTTTTTATATAGCTTCTTACTACTATTCTCAATACTTGGTTTCACAAATATGCGCGTTTCTCCGCAAGAGAGATCGCGCCGCATATTTGTGTCGTTCGAGATTTTGCGCGCATTTTTTTTTTTTTTTTTTTTTCAATAAATTTTCTTTGACTCGCAATAACCGCGAAAAGCTATTTTGGTATTAGTGAGTTCACGTTTCGCTCACGCAAGCTACGGCGGTGGTGTACGTGCGGAATTTTCGGGAGATTTTCGCAGGACGCACGGGCGAAACGACAATCGCGGCAAACGAACAGCCGCTGAATCGGCAGTCGTCCAATCAGCATTAAAACGCCAAACAACACGAGCGAGAACATCGCGGACGGCTCGCATTTACATACAGCGAAACGACGAGACCATCCGGACGTTTTCTCTCTTCCTTCCTTTCTTTCTTTCTCTCTCACACACACACACTCTCTCTTTTTTTTCTCTCTCTTTCACACTCTCTTTTACGACATCGCGTTTATGATGGTGTACGCGCAATGTACACCGAAATCACGGATGTGGAACTAGGGAGAGAAACCAGTGACAAATAATTCATTCTTTTTCCACGCGGAGCATCCTTTCATTAAATAACCAAACTTAATTCGATATTATTCAACCGCGAATGGATTTAATCTTTAATTTACGACAATTATTCGCGCGAAGGAAAATCGCATCACGGGCGAGTCGCAAATCTTACACGACGGTACATCAGAAAAGTCGAGGAGCCACTCGAGAATCATTTCCAGGATAAAAGAGAGATCTATCGTGGACCCATCGCTCCATCGAGGCCCTAGTAGCGCGCCACTTGTCACCTTTCCTCCCCCCCCTCTCCTCTCCCAACTCCGACCATTGTACGTGAATAATCTATAAAAGGCTGAGTAGAAGGATGGCGGCTGACGTGTCCCTTGTCTACTTGAGCACGGTCTACTTCCACGATCTTCTACTTTTCATCCTGCTCCTCATCCTCCTCCACTCGTCGTCCTCCGCTGCCGTCTCGACTATCGCCTCGGCGTCCCTTGTTCCACCTTTGCCGACTTTAACCGCTCTCTCCGCCCTTTTCGCACGTTTCACCACGCGCCGTTTCCGGCTACGAAAGGGTGTCACGTCGGGCTGACGCGGTGCATTTGTTTGTCACGACCTCACTTGCCCTACTGTGCAAGAGAAGCGAGAGCGTACGCAAGAACATCTCAGACACGTGCCGCTGCGCGAGAGGAGAAAATCCCGGGCCCGAAATCAGTTTAAGATAACACAGCGCGTCGTGAACTTTCCCGCTTCGGGAGAAATCCGACGAAGTAAAAGTTGGGCGAAAAGTCGCGAAGATATTCAAATTTACGGAGCAGATTCATCGATTATTGGAAGTTTCAGCGGGAATATTGAAAGCCCGGATATGATAAAGGGGTAACTCGAGGATAATTTCAAAGGGTAAGGAGAGAGAGAGAGAGAGAGAGAGAAAGAGAGAGAGAGAGATACGATTCTATTCTTCGTATTCGCAAATAAAATACACACACACACTCTCTCTCTTTTCACTTCACGTTACATTTCGTCGCATAAAACTGTGCAGAATTTATATAAAATAAAAAATAACAACGTCAGAAGAAAAGGGAAACAATAAAACGCCAAGTAAATCAGTTCAACACAGCTCGCATGCATCTAATCCTGGTATCGCGTCGAAAGGCTACCACTTCCAGGCTGGGAATTTACCACGAGGCGGGATAAAGGTGGAAGAGGACGTCAGTGTATTAGGTGTATTTATGTAGGCGGTCTCATTGCGCGCGAACTTACTGTAAGTACCGGCAGTTACTTAGCCCGACAGTTTCTGCTATTGCAGCCGGCAGCGATATACCCGGCTCGGGTCGGGCCGTAGCTTCGAAGCCAGTTACGGACCTAGTTCGGGGGATAAGGGCGAGCACATTCCACTACCATCGTCGACGTTGCTCGGGGGAAAGGGGGATGAGTCTAGAAAACGCCTCCTTTTCTTACCCTTTGTCGTGCCCGTTCGCACTGTGTGTTTCGCCACGTCGCCACGGAAGTTTCATCCACCTTACGCTTTCTCCATCTCTCTCTCTCTCTCTCTCTCTCTCTCTCTCTGTCGCTTTTGTCACTGCCGACTGTATAGTAACTGCTCTTTAACTAACCGCCTTAATCCGCTTCTCGGTCGCGCGGAGGTGAAGACAATCAGCTCCGCCGTTGCGGTAAGAAACATGCGAAACTCGCAAGCCAAGCTTCGCCGATCTTCCGACTGGTCGCGTCGCTTTTCTCATTACATGTATGTCTTTTTTTTTTTTTGTTTTTTTACACGCGGAATACTCGTGTCATAAGACAATTCCCTTCTGTTTTGTTAAAACCATTGCGAAGGGGATGAAGAATGAGCGAGACACTTTGTGTCGTTCATTTCCGTGTCATTTAAGTGCCGAATAAAGAAATGATTGAAGACTTCTTTTAAAAAGAGAGATTCAATTAACATCTAATTACTTTTCTCCCCTTCGTCTCCTTGTGTCATTTATCTTGTATATCGATCAGAATAAAAAAGAAGACAAATTTAATGTAAGTAACAATGAGATGTTATTTTCTTTAAAACGTAAAACCGCGTTTTCACGTCCACGGCGATGTTCTCCTTCAATTCTTCAGCAAGAGACAATAGCTTCTCATTTTGCGCCCGTGGAAAAGCGCGCTCATGGGACTTTTGCCGCAACGCGGATTGAAATGTCTCCGCAAGGATCAACTTAACCCTCTCTCATATAATAATAACTTTCGGGCACTATAAGCCGCGCACTTATAAAAGCGTCCCTACATATTTATATCGTTACGACGATATGTCCAATCGAATTACGAGTTTAAGGACGTGTCAAGTCTGATGAATTTTATACAAGAACATTCTCTTCTTTTTTTCCTCCTTCCATCTTCTCTCTCTCTCTCTCTCTCTCTTCTCTCTATACCTTTCTGTCCTTTCTTGTTTCTCCCTCTCTCTCTCTCTCTCTCTTTCTCTCTCTCTCTCTCTGCCTCTTCATTTCTCTCTATCCACGCCGCCTTAATGACCGGCTGAATATTTATAAAGCCGACATCGTCTAGGTGGTCGGTAGCAAGGCCGTGAAAGCCACCGCGTCCCATGGAGTCTCATTGTAATTGCCCTGTTCTTCTTGACTTTTCCTTGAAACGGGATCCCGTTGAATTGCATTATGCAAATCGCAATCTCCCTAAGTCAGCCCGCCAGGCCGCCGCGGGCTGCGACCAGGAGAGACGTTTAAGTCGAGCAGGAAAAACGTGAGGAAAAATCTGTTCAATAGCTCGTTCGGTGTGGTCGACGCGATAACGATATTCGCAACCGCCACTCGTTCGACACTAATGATAAGAAAATGTAGGGGGTTTTCTTTTTCATGTACACGAGCGACAGAAATCGTATTTGCGTTTCAACAAAAACAAAGCTGAATTCCAACGCATGTAAAATTGCATATCGCGTGCTGAATTTTCACCAATAGTATTTTATGATATCGAGAATTTTTTATAAACACGCAATAACCCAACTTCAAGTAACGCGCACTTATATTGTGATTCTTTGCGAATAAAAAAGTTACGTTCAATTCCGGGACGCAAATGGAGAAAATTCGCGACGTTCTTGCCAAATGACGCGCGCGCGCGCTCGCGCGAACACACAATTTTCTAATTTCATTGAGTTTTTAATTCGCGACAACTTTTTCTTTCCTCCATGGCGGCGCCAACGAGAAACACGAGGTACTACGCGGGGAAAGATATGAATATTCATCGGACATTTAGGCCGCGACGTAACTCAATTAGTGACGGAATTATTGTTCGCGCAATGGGAAGATGGGAATAAGCCAGAACGAGGAGAAATCCTGATCCGCGCTCCGTCTGATTTGTCGGCAAACTTCTTAAGTCACTTTTGCTCTCGGGTGAGATTTTTAATCTTTCGCGAGATAAAAAACTTTGCGCAAAGATTCTGCATTTTATTTACGAGAAAAGATCTCCTCGCGGAAGATTGATAAAAAAGAGAAAAAGAGAAAGTGATAATAAATTAAAAAAAAAAAAAAAAACAATCGCACATCGGAGTTGTAATGATAATTTCGAAAATACAGTAAACATAGACACAAGTTGCTCAGTTCTTTGTGTTAACACACACAAAGGAATGCTTGAGAGATATACCTATTGCCTTTTGCGCTCGCTTCTCGATGGATAATTTATGTTGGATGAGGCATCGTAGTGGCTCGACGTGAAGCTGGAAAATTAATTTCATTCCCGGATTGTCACGCACACACCGCGGTCCAGTCCGTCCCTTTCAAGTCTTGTCCATCCTACCGCCGGAATTCGTTAATATTCATGACCGTGGGGGATAACGCTTATCTCGCAACGCTGAAATAACTCGATAGCGCGCACACGTTCCTGACTTGCCGTTTTCTAGCGTCGGCTTTTTCGGTTCTTCCTCCCCTAAAAGCCCTCAACTTTAGTTTGCTCTCGGTTAATGTGAAGTATTATAATGTTCGGCTCTCTCTCCGCCACACGAGGCGGGTAACAGGTTCGCCAATATTGTTGTACTTGGTAAAAGAGATTAAATGTAAATTTCGAATATTGTGCAAATAATAATAATTCGGAAAATTTTACAAAATAACTTTAGAAAAGAAATTCTTACTAAAAACTGTGAATATTTCGATGTACGATCGGTACGTACGATTTTTTTTTTTTTTTTTTTTTTTTTTTAATCCGCTCGGCGTTGAGAGACATGATTTATTTACAAATTAAACGACTCACATGCGCGTTCAAACCGAACATCGGATGCATCAAGACCGAGAAAGAAGCGGAGAGAGAAAAAAAAGTAGCGGATGGCCACCTGTTGATACCATCCTAAATATTCGTCACGCGTCTTGCTGATTGATTATTACAAATAGTTGATTACGCCTCGTCAAAAATTCTAAACAATTTAAATCTTCTCCCGAAAGATTTCGCACTTTACACAGAACGCGCGCGATCTTAAATATATTAAAAAAGATTTTAAATGTATAAAAGTACAATTTGCTTCACGTGCATTGTTTAAAGTGGAGACAATCAATATTAAAGCAAATTAGAAGTTATTATAAGTATTAATCGCCGAATGTGAGTACGTGTAAAATATGTTTATTTAACTAACAAATTGTGCGCGTGCAATTAATATTCCCTAATGATGTAACATTTGTTTTATTGAATAATTTGTATCGGATAATAAATTTGCAGTTGCTTCGTTGCAGTGAAAAATCATTGCTCATTGAGTTCCAATTAATCTCGCAAATATATTCGAGAATTAATATACCGCGCTCTTGTTTAACTTTTGCTATTACTCTCGTTTATCCGCGCGAATACAAAAAGTCAGATAAATATATTTGTCTTATACAAACACACACGCGCGCGCAAACAAAAATCGCGTTTTCTTTTCTAACGTTAAATAGTGCTTTTCGTATTTTTATATTTACACCTATATGTGCGTGTGCGCGCGCGCGTGTGTGTGTGTGTGTGTGTTCCGCAATGTCTCGAAAGCCAACGCGATAGGTCGATAACGATATCGTACGAGAGTGTCGTTTGTTCTTTTGTTCCTTGGGAAATTCCGTTGTCGGCAGAAAGACCGCAACAGACGAGATCACCGAGCGCAGCGGCTCGCGACGACGTTTGAGAATCTGAAGAGCGAACGAGGAGGCGACGCGCAACCGACGACAACGACGACGACGACGACGACGACGACGACGACAGGCGAAGAAACACAGAGAAAAGATATAGAGAAAAAAAAGAAGGAGAGTAGCGCGGCGCGCGGAGGCTGCAAAACGGTGCAACAGAATCACTTGACGCAAAGAGAGTGAGAGACGGCGGAGCCGACGGCTTGTATCCGGGGAAATAGAAGGGTAGGTGCTGGCTTCCGCCTGTCTGTTGCCATAGCGACCTCGGCCGCCCTTTGGCTCGACGAAAGGGCCACGGACGGTAAATCTCTTGTACGTACAATAATCCCGCGGGTTGCCATTTTGCAAACCGGTCCCGTTGAGAAGCGACGCGTCTTGTACCATCCCCGTTGCACACGCATCGAGACGTCGCAACACGTCACGATGTTTTCGTTTGTTCCTGCCTCACGCCACCGTCGCATCGTCATCGTCGTCGTCGTCGTTTGTATCGTCAAGCCACGTGACGTTTCTTTGCACGCATCGAACAATTTTTCTTGTTATATTCCTTTTTGTTCGTCATATTCAATTTCTCATCTAAACCTGGATAAAAATGTGCATGGAAATAAATATCCTTCAGTAGGCTCTTTCGCGTCGGAAGCTTATTTATTTACGTATTTTCTTGCGCTCTCTCAATCGCGCGATACGAGAAATCGGGGGATTTTCACAAGCGGCGCGGCGGCGGCGACGACGACTCCTCGTCGTTCGTCTTTGTAATCCGCTTTCCGGCAATCGTGACGTTTCCGACGAAAAATTTTCACTCGTTCGTTTTTCACCCCCTTTGCATTATTATCCGTCCGTTCATGTTCCGCCTGGCAATTCGAAATGCCAGTCCGCGGCGGTTTCTTTTAGTTTTCAAGAGACACGCGCGCGTAATGCTTCGACCAAATTGGAACAATAAGAATCTGTTCATTTCGCGTACACATAATCGCACGTCGCAAAGATAACACGGCGCGGTGGGATAAGGAGAGAAAGAGAATGTATACAACAGAGAAAATGAGAACGAGAGGGTGAGGGAGGCAGAGAAAGGAAAGCTACTCGGCTGTAGAGCTTCGCTTCATTCCGCAGCCTAAATTCGTTTCACGAATGGGTTAAATTTCTAAGCCGCAGCAGGGATTCGAAAACGAAGTACCGGTGCGGGCTGCGCTTCGACGATGCAACCTAATTCCGAAAGTTGGTCTCGCCGCGCGTATCCCCCGTTGCACCACTCATGTGTGGAGAACGGGAGAGAAAAGTGGCATAGATATATATGTATGTATTTCGAAAGAGAGTATGCATATATGTATGTATATACGTATATATTGCAAGAGAAGAAATCTTGCGTGTGTGTGTGTGTGTGTGTGTGTGTGTGGAAGAAGAAAAAGCGCGTGGCGCTATTTGTGCGCGCATGAATATTCCACTTTTCTTTTTTTTCTTTCAAGCAAAAAGATTGTTATTATGCTCGAAGAGAATAGCTATTTTTCTCTTCAATGTGAGAAATGCGCGTGCGCACGTAACGACACGCGGATTCTTCGCAGACTGCGTTATATACATTAGCAATATGCAGATATTGGTTGTGATGAAAAGGAGCGGCGGATGAAAGGGAGAGATGTGCGAGAGACGCGCAAGGGTGCGAGGAAATGGAAAGGAGCGACCGTTTACCAAGCGAGTGCCAGGAATGCAATTTTCGGATTCTCGAATGCGCGCGCGACGAGTCGCCCGGCTGCTGCATAAGCGCTCGCATAGATTCGGATAAGGACCGCGCATTCTGAGTGTCACCGGAGGCCATAGCAAACTCCCCTATTCCGCAAGAGCTACGAGCTACATTAGCGAATACTTGCGACGTTCCCGCGCGTCCTTTCTGCCCGTCCCTCCTCCCCCTTTCCTGTCAACATATTCTGTGAGAAGCCATCCGCGTCTCAGATGGTCAGAAATTTCTCGACCGTATTACTCCGAGCTTCATATCGCATCTCTTTCTCTCCGCGGAGAGAATACACTAACAAGAACGGGCAAATATTTAAAAAATGAAAAAAAAATTTTTATTTTTCTGAACATACAAAATTTTGTCATAGTTTTTCACAAAACTATGTCGAATTTCTACCGAGTGCGAGACGCAAGAAACGAATTTCCAGCGAATTTTCTGTGTCGCCGTATAACAAGGTATAAAGTGCGCGGTCTAAACCATAAATATAGGCCGGCCAGACACCACCGTCGCATCCCGCTCGACGTTCAACTTCATATTCCGCGGATATCCTCGCGGAAATATGGATCGCATAAAGGATCGGATGGGTCGGATCCTCACGCGTATTCCTCACCTCCAGACGAGGTTTCCTCGTTCCGCAGACATTCGCGGTACAAAACGGAGACGAAGGCGGCGCCTTTCCAGGAGAAAAACATTCGATTCATGCGACACGTGACGATAACGTGACAGGACTGTCGGCGACACGTGCCCGTTTCCGTTACCTACCGCGGCTCCTTCCTGCCTCTCGCGTGGAAACATTATTCGATGGATCTTATTTCTTGCAGAAAACGAATGTGTACATAGACGCGCGCGCGCACACACACACACACACACACATAGTAACGCAAGTTGAAGTAAATTAATTCGTCTCGCGTTTTATCTATATTGTAAAACGTCTATGTAACCGCGCCGAAATCTTTCTTCCATCCCACACTGTCTTGATCGTCCTTCCTTCCGCGTTACCGGAATTTTTATTCGCCGCTGAAATCATTTACATTTTATTTATCGCCGAGAGAAGCGCTCGCGTTGTCAGCAGGAACTTCCGAGATAATTGCGCGGTACCCAACGTTTTTAACATCGGGGGGGGGAGGAGGAGGAGGATAAGCGACGTTCCAGATGGTGGCAACGTAAAAAGACGCGCTCTAAAATATCGCTGACTAGCCACGCAGAAGAAGAAGCAGCGCGGAGGATAGTAAATAAAACAGGCCGAACGCGCGCCCGCGAAACAAGTTACGGAAGCACATTTTACTCGAAAAATAAGTTTGAGGTTCATAGCACTTGTTTTTAATTTAATTTGCTCTCTTTTGCATTCGATGTTATTAGCATTTCCTTGCGCCGCGGAAAGTGCGAAACTTGCTTGCAATTTGCCAGCTACAACGTGATACTTATGTAATATCAGAATGTTCCAAAAGTAATGCAATAGCAGCACGCGTTCCGTAAAAAAAAAAAGAAAAAAAAAGAGCTAATAACAGAAGACGGAGGACAATGATCTATAGAACGGCGGATTTCCTTGAACGGGCCGCGATGGAGGATTTGTGCCATGTGAAGGAGAGATAAGCCCGGCCGCCCGGTCGCCACCTTTTATTGGTCGCTTCGAGTGATTTTTTAATTACGTTCTCTCGGGCTCGGCTCTCGGACCTTGTTGTTCTCTAACCAACCGCGTTTCCAACGGCAAACTCAATTGTACCGACGGTTCTCCGTATACGTTGTTACATATACAGTGACCCGGAATTATAGCCGCTTTTTTTCCAGGATTTGTAAAGTTTCGAATTCGGTGTACAAAAAACCGGTTATTTAACGATAATTCTCTTTTTTACTCGACACATTCTCTTTTCTCTCTTCTCATCTCTCTCTCTCTCTTTTTCTTTTTTTCTCGTATAATCCTGTACAAATGTTTTTGTAACCGAGTCCTGTACACGCGCGAAATCGCGATAAAAAAAAAATTAAGAGAGAGAATTGCAGCAACACACGTTCTCGAAAAGTCTTCTCGCGAACATTTTTAACAGAAAAAAAGTCGCTTCTACGCTCGCAGAATTTGTGTGACTCTCTCTCCCTCTCTCTCTCTCTCTCCGCCATTTTTCGAAACAAATTCGCGGACACCGTGTATATACGGCGAGAGAAATGCAGCGAGTGTCGGTCCGCATGCAGTCTGGGTGGCTGCGGAGAAGCCACCTCGCGGTATAAAGCATTCTATTTGCATTTTATTGTTTAATATAAGTTTATGCTACCCTCAGCCGTGAGCACGGACGTCACGTTACACATCGCCGCCACGGGAAAAACGTGCGCGCGGCAGAGGCGGCGGCAATGTGTCTCTTATCCGACGCGGTGGTCGCGTCGCGTCACCGCGGTCTTTTCCCTCGTAAATGCAGCGAAATGTGGAATTATTATATAATTTCGACAAATAAAGAACAAATTGACGGCGCGTACTGTTGAAGGAGCGACGAATACCGAAACAAGTCGCGTGCAAAAACCGAGAAAACGGGATTCCACGGGTAAATCCCGTGCGATCAAGCAAACGACGTTGTTAAATTATTTCGAGTCCGAGAGACAACGTTTGCACGTGAAGTTACACAACTCTCTCTGAGAAAACGTCAAGCTGAGAAAAATCCCCGCCGTATCCCTCGGTTTATCTCCATTAGCCGCGAAAAAAAACGCTCGTACGCATTGTGCGTACACACACACAAACACACACACACGTGCGCGCGCGAAGGAAGGGATCTTTTCCGCGGATGATCCGTGCCGCATGCAAATAATGTGGCCCAGATTATTCCCGTGACTAAAGATTGGTGTGGATTTAGCTCGCTCTCTTGCGCAATCTAAATCTGCCAATTTCCGATGGATGCGGCCACGTCATTGGTAGCTTCGAATGTTTACCCGGCGCTATCCGAGCGAAGGGGAACGAAGCCTCGACGAAGGTGCTCGGCGAGCGCGTGGTAAACGCGCGGAGAGTGAGTGAGTGAGTGAGTGAATAAGTGAGTGAGTGAAAAAGAGAGAGAGAAGAAAGGAGGAGAAAGCGGATTCGAATCTTTACCAACCACTCGTCGAGACACCTGCGGGAGGGAAAAATCTCCTCCGTCTTTGAAAAGCGAGGAAGTGGAGAGGTTTATTGAGTCCTGGGACACGTACTCTCTTGAGGACATGACGGAAAGTGCGAGCGAAACCTCTTCTCGCGTCTCTCCTACCTCCCCCTTCCCTTCCCTTCGGTTCCCTTCGTGAACCGCTACGCATTCCCTTCTCTCTCTGGGTGGGGGATGATGGGGTAGAGTGTATTTACTGCTCGTTGCCGAGACAGGGTGACGTGAGGAGAAAATACGCTTTTCGCGAAAGCGCGATTTAAAATGTAACGAGCGTACATATATATGCGATCGAACGTCGAAATTGCATGAAATGCTTGGAAATTTTTCGAAACATAATTTCACGGCTTATTTCGCGCTATTCTTGCGATATTGTATATTGCGATATTCTTTTTTTTCTGCCAATGTAAAAATAAACAATGTCCCGGACGCGACGCATTTCTCCTCATTGAGAAAGATTCCAGCGGGCGCTCGAACGATGAAAATCATCGATTAGCCGAACTTCGTTACACAAAATGCGAACAGTTTGCGGCAGTTAGTCCCTTTGGCTCTCTCCATAGACCGCTTGTTACTACAAACGAGAATCGTCCTTACTAAGAATGCAAATGCGCGTCTTATCGCGTTTCAGCCCCATTTCTGGTCCTTACGCCAGAACCGTTTCGCAACCTCCCCCTTCCCTCCTCCCAGAGAGACGCCAGAGACGACCATCGTCGGCGTTTGCCGAAACGGAAGTACCACAAGGACCAACGACGTGGAAGACAATGACCGGTCATCCATGCTAACGCTATAACAGAAATAAAAAGACCAAAGATTTTCCCGGTAGTCGTTCGAACGATCAAACGCAGACTTTCCGTAATTTTCTCACGTTTTCTTGCGGCTCCCCGGTTTTCTTTCTCTCGTGTTTTCGCACGTAGAGAGATCTTGAGAGGGATTTATTATCTTAGCACTTGTTTTCTCTCTCTTTTCTCTTTCTCTTTCAAATACTTAATACTTTGCGGGTATCTAATTATTACTTCTGCATAATTTCATATCGTTTTACAAACTTTTATATCCTTCTCACATACTGTGAGGCAATGTAGTAAAAGAAAGTTTCAAATTTATTATTTCCGACACTATTGCACATTTTCGAAGATCGAGATCGCGCTATTAGTGATCGAGAGAGAGAGAGAGAGAGAGAAAAGAGAGCGAGAAGGATAGAAAGCCGTAGACGAAAATGAAAAGCTCCGCGAGACGAAAGGTAAAAAGTCCCGCGGAGACAGTGGCGGTAAACACGACAGTCGAGGGATGGAAGTTGCACCAGTTGTCTGGTAGGGCCACGGGAGCGTAATTGGATATAATTTTTGCGGACCGGTTAACCGAATTAGATGGCGGTGTGTTTGCGTTACTAGTGGTACGCGCGGGTGGCGCGAGAACGGAAAGGCGGCAAGGGGGATGGAAAGCCCGCAGGGTAACAACCGCTGCGAATTATTAACAGGCGCCGCTGTACGCGCCCTACGAGTCACGCCGACTCGGTGAAATAAATCGTCCCGCGGCGATTGCCGGTGAAAAAAGGACAGATAAATATGCCGCGAATCTATATTGAAATTATCGAAGCTGGGATATATGTATATGCAACGGAAATAATCATGAATTCTTAAATAGCGCAGAGAGATAACAGATAAATATGATTACACGGCAAATGTTGTTTTGTTGACTGTCGTCCGCCAACGGACGCGTAAACACCGGTTTGTATCTTCGTTATTCGATCGAGTAAAAAATCGACGCTGTTTACGAGACGCGCGCGGCATTCCCGTGGTAATCATTGCGCAGATTCTTTTATTTGTGGCTGAAAATTCCAAAAAGCTTTTGCGCTAATCGAATATCGCGTGTATACCGATATACACGCGTGTATTTCAGGTATTGCGTCTCCTCCTTCCGTTCGGACCTTTCGATTTCACAAAATTGGCAGCTACTCTCGCGGGAATAAATTTATCGACCAACGTGTGATGTTCGGATTATTCTCGCGCGCGCGTGCTGCCGCCATATATCAGTTGAAAATTTATACCAGCAAACCCGATGCAATTTTTAAGTTGCTTTATTTTGCCGAGATGTGGCTTTTACAGTTCCTGGGGGAAAGTTCTTCGTGTCGTTAATTCCTCCGGCGTTAAATTGCAACCGCGACCGGAATAATACGAACGACCGCGCCGCGCGTTGCGCGCGTATCCGCGCGCGTAAAAGAGCGCACAGGTGAAAACGAATAGAAAAAGGGATATACCACACTCACGTGGAAGGAATGAGAATGGGACCGAGCGCGGTTAACGGGCCGAGATGTGTCTCCAATTGGGAGGAAAAAATTGCGCGTGTGTCCGCAATTGGGGGCGATGAAATCAAGAGAGAATTTACGAGCGGAATAAAAAGTAATAACTCCGCGTGACTCCTCGAGAAGGACTTTGTTATTGTTTGTGTGTACGCGCGCGGGTGAAACTCGATACTACGTAAACGCGACATAAACGGCGGCGGATGGAATTTTTACGCAAGCATTTTTACAAGGAAGCAACGCGCCGTGAAGAGAGAGACAGAGAGAGAGAGAAAGAGAAAGACGCAAGAACATCGCCGAGACTGACTACGTAACGCGAGTGCACATCCTCCATAATCTAAGCACATCGTAGCAGTTACGACCTCGGTAGTGTAGAATTATACAAAGGAGCGGTGTTACGTTACCTCCGGCTCGCGCGATTCTCGTAACTTTAGGACATTTCGTTTGTTATGTACGTCCCTACGCTACTTAATATAATGGGCTCCTCCGCGAAACATAATACGCGCGAGGGGTGGTCAATTCCGAGGACAGAGGGAGTCAATATCGTCAGCTATGCGGTCGTCGTCTACTAACCGTCTCGACTGCTAAGCGCGTGTGCGAAGCAGTCACACACGAGTTTCCTCGTTTGACGAACAAAACAAAATGGTCTTGCGAGTGGAAAGTGAATTTTGCACACCGTCGAAAAGGGAAACGTATATTAAAATGTGTGGTTGTAAAATTACATCAGAACACTTACGTGAACGCGATAAAAAGCAAATTGTTTTAATCAAATTACATAGCGAGTGCGTGTGTGTTATATATGCATGTGCGTGTGTGTGTGTCGCATGTAAATGGATGAAAGAAGTGACTCTCTAAACTACCCGTCCCAACCCGGCACTTTCCTATCTCTTCTTTTGAAAAGGACACTCTCGGTCAGCAGAAATTTAATTAAGAAGCACGCACGTGGGTCCACCCCTCCTGCGTCCTCCTTCCTCTTTTCATTCTCTTTTCATTTGTCAGAACTCCGGCTCCTAGGGGTGCGATCCGTTGATTAGGAACGCGCTACCACCATCAACAGTGTCACCGCCGACCCGGGATCGTCCCAAAGGTTGCTGCACGGCAAACGACGACGCGAATGTATCAGCGGTACTGGCTCAGCAACGTCCCCGGGTTTGCGGAGAACGTCGTGAGGCATCCGTCACCATTAATCATGCAAGAATAATTAACAGAAGACAAGCCTCTAATTAGAGAGTTATCGTTGCCGATGCACGAGATCGTTTAGAACCGCGCGCTACGCGCTCCGTCCTCTCGTGGGACAGCGTTGCCGTCCCATATTATCGGGGCCGAGTGGATTTCCGCGCGAGCTGAAATTTCGATCGTTCCTCGTATAGAAAAAAAGAAAAATGAACTCGTCGCCTTTGAGTCAATTTGCTGTGCGAGTAATCAATTTTTAAAGCATTACTTTTTCAAACAAACAAACAAGCAATTGCGAGACTCGAATAAACAATTAATTGGAAAAAGAAGAACGGGAGCAGCGATAAGCTTGATCGATATAAACCGCCATTTCTGCTTCTATCGATCGTGACGCGATAGGAACAGAAATACCCAAGATCCCTTACCTAAGTGAATCCGGGACGGTCTTTCGAGGTAATTAGCGAGGCGCCTAAATCACCGGAGTAGCATCAGTGGCTGGCAGATAGGCTACGGTGCCTGCGGGCATCATGATGTTGCTGGTGTACCAGTGAGAGGAGACGCGGATGTCGGAGACGAAGAACGAAGATACGGGACAGAACTGAAGGAAGAGGATCGCGTGGAAATTCAATTCCTCTTTTGCTCTCCTACCGTAGTTCTCAATGTACATTGATTGGACAATACTCCGTGCCGTGCGCGAGACGTTTGTAAGAGAGAATAAACGTGTGTGTGTGTGTGTGAAATATATGAACGTTAAAATTCAGAATAGATTAGAGAAAGGTAGCCGCTGTTGTAAATCGATTGCTAGACCGTCTATTCGAACCGCGCCGTCTGAAGTGAGTTCGCAATGAAACAGCGCCTAATAGGATGCACGCGAGAGAGGCATCGGTCTCTGTACACACTTCGCCTCGCACGGGTCGAAACACTCTATAAATCCGCGAACTGCCGGGGGGGGCACCGATCGAGAGGGTGTGCGCATTTATCGGGCGCGCGCGCGCGCGCGTGAACAACAATATATACATATAGATTCGCATCGGCGGGCGGTATATCAGGTTTTATGGGCGAGGTAGTTATTTACGCGATGGCTAAAAATGCGCGCGGAAACGGCGGTAAACGCGCATCGAAGACAAAGAGTTGGGTTGGAAAACGCGTGGGAAGTTTTTCTCCTCCGCGGGCGAGGGAGAAAGGAGGGAAGAAGACGTGCCGGTGTATCCGTGAGATTTCGCGAGTAACAAATTTATACGGGATCGTCTGATTTATCGACCGCAAGTTTAACAACGGCCGGCCGAACAGCCCCTGGGAAAAAGGGGATGAGGCGCTGTTGCTCGGATACTTGAGAGAGAGAGAGAGAGAGAGAGAGGGGAGGATGAATAGAACGAGAGGAACTGCCTGCCGATGGCGAAATTTATGACGCGGGTTTCCACATCTCGAAGTCACTCTCTCGACGATCTTCCAACGAAAATATTCGATACAGTCGCCGATCGTCGATTCATGACGCGCGTACAGCGACGCACTCGAAATTCTCGAGTCGAACGGTGAAAAATAAAATACGCGATGCGCGAGAAATGTAAAATTTTTCCGTAAGTTATCTCATCGCGCGCACAGATAAGGCGAAAATCATACGGCGCGATACACACCGCCGTTTCTTAACGAAAAATAATTGAGATCTGTTTGTCTTTTTTTTTTTTTAATTAGCCTGACAGCGAGCAATAATAATTAACACGATGAAAACGCGGGAAAGCTTCAATTTAGTTTGTGTCTGTATCGTCGCTAAATTAACGTTAATGCGACGATAATGGTATTCAGTTTAGAAATGGGGTAACACGAAGCGGAATCGATCCGCTGTCAGATTATGCTCACGGCGACAGTGATCGATAACTGTATAATTTCAATGAGCCCAATATCAGCCGGCGCAAATACTGTCGAATCAAACCTTCAGCGCATCAGAGATCCGCAACTTCTTCATGCTTCATTTAGCGTCATAAATCTCGCCGATCCGCACTTCTCTTTCACCGGCGTAATTTATATATTGGCTATAAGACGACATAATCGAAAAGTGGTGATGTACGTGCTCTTAAAATTATTCTTGTATAATATAATGTAATTTTATAATATTTGTTTGCAATAATTAGGTCTATCTTTTGAATGTGTAAGTTACCGACGCTTTTTTTATTTATTTATTTTTTTTTTTTAGACGAACAAAGTGCTATTTTTCTAAACCAAGCACATCCAAGGAATTTTAACCTTTATGTATAAATCACCGCACAAATTTTATTAATGCAAACAACTAATTGCACATATTATATTTTGTAGACTTTATGTCACAGATAGAAATTTTCTGTCTTTCTCTTTCTCTCTTTCCGCTGAAGTCAGAAAGAAAGAAATTGATTCCTGGTTAAGTTCAATACTTAAGTTCAATGGCTGAATGAAAGAAATGAAGGGGAACAAGACTGATAAAAAAAAAAAAAAAAAAAAGCGCGGGAAGCGCAAAGCGAGCCCCTGGATCGGGGATGAGAGTTGTTATTTCAGACTTCGAGACGACGCGCCGAGGTTTCCAGTTAAGAATTAGCAAAGTAATTAAGAGTCTGGAAATGGAGCAAAATAAGAGCGGGGGAGCTTATATCCAGAAACTTATATCAAACTCGCGCTGGGAAAATAGTCTAATTTGCCGCGAACGGAGAAATGCAGGCTGCTTTTCTTTCGTTTAGAGAATGCGATGATATTCTCTCTCCTCCCCTCCTACCCCCGTCTTCGTATCCTACCGATATACAGCCGACGAGAGAAACGATCGTCACTTCCTCTTGCGTTTATTTTTCACTCACTCCGATTTGCAAAATCTGTGCGACAAGAAACTTCACATCTGACATTATTGTAAGTAACGATGTAATTAATATGTACATATGACATCATATATAACACCACCACTCGAAGCGAACGATTTGAAACCCGATTCACAAGGCTTTTCAAATCGATGACGGAAAAAGCCTTGTGAAATCTTAACGATCGAAACACGTTTTCGAGGCAGGGACGAGGTGCTGGATAAAAAGCAAAAAGAAGCATATAAGCGAGGCGGGCGCGAGGCGAGGGTGAAGGATAATCGGAAAGATGCGATGGCAGGACTGTCAGGGACATCTGGCTGCTTTGTCTCCGGGCCAGGACACGCCTACTCTACGAGTCAGCTTAGCCCCATAAACGCTTTTCTTAGGGGGCAATCGAGTCCCTTCTGCGATTTACCGGCCATCGAGAGCGATCTTTGCGCCAGACAACTACCCGTGGCACCACCCACTCGGACCTAGGACCGTCCACATATCTTGGCGACTAACTTGGCGAAAACCTCGCGGAATTTCGCCGTGTTAAAAAAAAAAAAAAAAAAAAAAAAAAAAAAAGATAGACTCCAGAAATTCCGGCTGGATCGTCCGCGCGGAACACAATGTTTGATCTTGTGAATAATTTTTAATACTTTTTTTAAAAATTACACGCGATCAATAATATCATTGCAAGAATGAATCATAGACCTGGTTTTTTCCGAACGTCGAAGAGAAACGATAACTCGCCGAGAGAAAGAGGAAACGAATAAACGGTAGGCAAGAGAAAAAAGTAACGCGGAGTAAAATCTGATTTTGTTACGACTGTTACGGCCGTTACGAGGTGTTTGCTCGCTGCGACGCTAGGCAGACGGGGGAGGTGTATACTTTGAGCAGCAACGGGCAAACTCGCTGACGAGATGTACGCAAACGACAAAACTCGACGATGAGGCTGGCAAATTCACGAGGCGCGTAGCAAAAGCGTACGCTTTCTTTTTTTTTTTTTGTTTTTTTTTTTGAGAATGTAATTGTATCAAAATGTGTAGCGCAATAACAATGTGGAAATGCACTGAATTTTTTCTTGAAGAAGGAGAGAAAAAAACCTGTGAAAATCATGTTTAAAACTTGAATTCTCTACTTGTAATTCAAAATACACACATGTGTGTGTGTGTATTATTCCAAAACGCGTAAGTGACAAGCAGAAAAAAAACTAATTATAATCAGCCGCGTGTTTAATTTGTTAGCTGGAATACAGTAAAGCATGAACAGAGATCGCTCGTAACCAGCCAAGGAACGTCAGAGAAAAATTAGGAAGAAATAAAGAACAGAAATAAAGAACAGAAATAAAGAACTGTCTCGTAACTAGCCACAAAATGTTCGGCGGAAATAAATCGCGCGAAAACGGCCGCGCGATATCGAAGGGATAGGCAAAAAAACCCGAGACTCGACGAGATGATGTGTCGTATTGTCGCTTGTATCGGAAGTCCTGAAATTCGGCCAAGTTTGATTGAAATTTGGCACTAGCAGCCACTCGCGCGGTCTGGGAATGCGAGACCGGCGAGAGAGAAAGAGAGAGAGAGAGAGAGAGAGAGAGAGAGAGTAGGGTTGGGAAAGAGTGAAAAATTGTTGTCGTAAAAAAGATCGTTATTACGAGCGAACGCGAGAAAGGAACGCCCGGCGAAGATTCCCCGATGTCGTTACGGCTCAACGCACCAGGTAGTCGTTCCGCGCAATAAGGGGACGTGGGACGCCACAAACGAAACGCGGGGGGATGTTTCTCGGATGCAACCGGAAGGGGGTGAAAGTAAACTTACGAGTGTCGTACAAAGAGACGACAGCGGAAATGCAGCGGCGACGACGACGACGACGACGACGACGACGGCGCGGCGAATGGCCCTCGGGATTTGAAAACGAGCTGCTCAAAAATTCGATTACCTTCACGGGGAAGGGGAGAGGATCGGGGGACGACGAAGGCGAAGGGAAGGAGTGGGGTGGTCCCAGCTCCGGAAATGGGGGCGCGTCTTCTGATTGGTCGGGTCGGGAGGAAATCGCCTCGAGATTGGTTATTATTACCCCGTTAACGCAGTTACCGTCGCCACCAATCGCGCTCCCAATCATCTTCGTTATCGAACCCTTCGGTGCTCACGCGAAATCGCCTTCCCCGAAGTCTGCTTCGGCTCCTTTGACCCCTCATAACATACAGAGCCTCCTGTTCCCCTTTCCCGCACAATCATACGGGAGTGCTTCTGCACGTGTAACTCTGGTCTCTCGTCAAATTGATTATCTCCAAGTTTTCTTTTTTATTCAATTACACAGGCAATAAGATTTCATAATTGTTTCTGTTATTAAATATTTTTTTTTTTTTAATATAAAACAATCAAAACCTGTCCCATAAATCTCTAAATTATTCTCCCCGTCGTCGTGGCGTGCTACCACGCAGCTGGAGAATGCAGATAAGCAAGGATACAATAATCCTGGAGTACAAGTTAACACATGGGTAAAGAGACACAGGTATTTGTATATTGCATTACCATGTAACTATTTATTAACTAGTTAACTAGCAGAATAAATAGATTAAATAAAGATTGAATATTTCGCGCGACGACCACAGCTGCGGACCGAAAGCGTGATAATAAATTTAATTTGCAAAAATACATAATTAACGTATCTCCTCATATACGGAGAAACTGAAAAAAAAAAAACTTTCTTAACTTTGTCGCGAACAAATTTCGAACTAAACGTTCGTTTGCGTTACGCTACTGTTATTA
Organism: Pseudomyrmex flavicornis; assembly: GCA_014825475.1. Lineage (NCBI taxonomy): Eukaryota > Metazoa > Arthropoda > Insecta > Hymenoptera > Formicidae > Pseudomyrmex > Pseudomyrmex flavicornis. The sequence goes on from QVNW01002176.1 coordinate 21,718, forward strand.
ACGCTGCATTTTGGTATCACGATCGAATACCGGGGAGAATTTTATAATACATCCGAGTTTTGTTTTTTTTTAAAGAAAAAAAATTTCCGCGAGAAGAAAGGAATTTTTCAGTGCGCCCCGCTTTTCCACGCGCGCGTTTCGTGTGGTACGCACAATGTCTATTATATTCAGCAGAAAATGTCGATACTAATAATATCCGGCAGAAATTGGATATGCCGCTGCGGAAAAAGGAAAATAGGAGGAAGGATACTCGTTATAACGAAACAAAACGCCACCACGATTGGAAGAGCGTGGCGAGTGAAGGACCACCGTGACTGATGGTAACGAAATCCGTACGAGCAAATTGAATTATAATTAGCACACTCGTGCACGGTAGCTGGAGAACGGACGGAAGGGTCGGGGATGCCTTTTGTCTCCGGTAACGAACCAACTGTCTCGGTTCACAGATGAAGCAAGATTTTAATGCTAATATTAACGCCCGCGTAACTATAACTGAAATTTTATTACTCCGTCGTAAATGCGAGAAATTAAATGTAGGCCGCTTATACAATGAAGTTGTTTGTTTTTTGCCGGGTTGTTTTCCCGACCGAACGGAAAAGAGTGACAAAATAATTTTCTTTTTCGATAAAATAAATATTCAAAACTTTTCTCGCGCGACGAACCAGAAGGAAAATTGGAACAAGCAAAAGTTGACATTATATGTTTAGTCTCCTTTTTCTCTCTCTCTCTCTCTCTCTCTTCGCCCTCACACCCTCATCACACTTTCCACCGCACATAAACGAACGATCAATTATGATGGCGAGAGATAGCCACGCGTTACGATCACAGATAAGGAAAATTACACTTTGTACTTACCAAATGCCACGATGATTTACGATATACATGCGTAGTAGGGATTTACGACGCGGAAAACTTTTTACAGCAATGACGACGGTAAAATGCGACGTATTGAATTAAGTATTAAACACACCGGGGGGTGCAAAGGCGCTGAAATTTTAGAGTTCTGATCAAGATTCCCGCTTTATTTTGAAGAGACTTTCCCTCGTCGGTTTATAAAAGAAGTAACCCGACAATGTTACGAACAATTAATTCCAAGCCCCAAGAGTGTATCGCGCAATTTTCTCCGGAATATCTATTATAACATAACGCTCGAACTAATATATTAATATGGAACTTTTCAAAAGACTCTCTCTCTCTCTCTCCGCCGGGATTCCCTCCGAGAGCACGTAAGATGGAAATCGACCTCAACTCGATAATCGCGCGGTCGAGTACGAGAAGTTGGGGCTGAGATAAATCTCAGAATTTAATATCCTTGGAGAAGAGAGACAGAAAGAGAGAGAGAGAGATAGAGGTATGTAATATTCCCTAAAAGCTCGCCCTTCCTCCCGCTCGCCCTTCCTTCCTTTCTACTATACTCGTACTGATCGGTTCTGAGGGTACACGTTTTTGTCTAAAAACCGTGAGCAAAGAGAAGTGCCTCCGTGACGGTTGCATATCGCAAAAAGACGCTTACGTGCTGGCGGAATGACGACGGACAGCACCGTGGAAAGGACGAAAAGAAGGGATTATTGATGGGCCCCGATAGATAAGACGCGAGGGCGAACGAATCGCTGCTGGTGTAATTACGAAATGGCTGTTAGGAACGCCGGCGGTTACTCCGGCGTGAACCGATCCATCATCCTTCGTCGCTCTCCGCGGACTGAGTGCAGAACTCTCTTCTCTCCTTACCTCCGGCCACTTCCACTCTCTTCTCCTCTTCTCTCTTTCTCTCTCTCTCTCTCTCTCTCTCTCTTTCTCTCTCTCTCTCTCTCTCTGGCTGATTTCATTTGCGCTTTAACGGCTTCCAGATGATCAGGGGATCGTCCGGCAATAATTACCATCAAGTGGCTTTCACCCGGGCTGCGCCCGTCGTTTTATGCTCTCTGCGCGCCAAAGTCATTGTTCGTGAGTCGCCGGCCTTACTTCAGCCGGCAGAGATTGATCGTAGATCATCGGTGACGTTATCGTGTCCCCGCGCGGTGACTGACGGAAGTTATAGAGGGAATATCGAAGAGGGCAAACGCGATTTCGAAAATGAAGGGTGCTTGATAACGCCAGCTACCGGGAGAAAGTCTGACATTTCGTCTTTGACATCTCCAGCCGCGTGAAAAAAAAAAAAGTTTCAATTTTACAAATTTTCGAATAGAAAATTGATCCGTATTTCGACAGAAATACGACCAACTATTTTATTCATGATGATTTTCTCAGTTCGTCAAACGCCAAAATGAAACACCGTGTACAAATTCATCGTCTATCATTTATTTTCTAAGCGCCTCGAGTTTATATTAACAAATGCATCGGGACACATTGACGCGTTTCGTTCCGAAGATTTAATTATTGAATGCTTTAATTAAGTCGCGATCGCATTTCCTGTCGATACGATTTACACTAGGCGGATGTTGCCGCCCCTTTCCCACCCTCCCCTTCCCCCTCCGTCCCCGTAGCTGACGTTCTCGACGTCGTTCTTCTCTCCGCAAGCGCCGCCGACGGCAGCGCAAAGTAAACGGAGTGGCGAGTGACGTGTTATTTACCGCCTTGCTGCAATCTCAGCTCGTCGCCTATCCGGCAACCTCTCACCGCCTCTACCCACCACCACCTCGTCTTCCGCTATTCCGCGATCCCGGCTTTCTTCGGGGGGGTTCATCCACTTCTGCTCGTCGTACGGTTAAAAGTCAGCCGCTTGCTACTTCGGCGGAAGTTCCTCTTCTCGCGCTCGCTCTTCCATCCTCTCGACATCCCATCATCCCCGTTTTTTTCGCCACCGCCGCCGCTGTTCTTCTCCTCCGCCGTTCTCGATCCTCTTCGTTTCTCGCGCGTTCTTCTTTCCTCCGAGGTGTAAATTCGCGCTCGCGAAAAATCGCCAACAAGTATCGTCCGCAGTATCACTCAGACGGATTGAAAGGCAGAAATGACGCCAACAAACGGGAGAGAGGGGGAGAAACTTGCAAACTCTTAGCTGCTCGCAGAACAAACAATCCAGAACGGACGTCGCCATCCTTGCCACAGGATTCTCTGATCTCCTTCTATTTGTCTTCTTTCTTCGGGACGTCGTTATCTTTTTTGTTTTTTGTTTTTTTTTTGTTTTTAAGTTGAGCGCGCTCGATATCGGGGGAGCGAAGTGTACTCGGTTCCGAAGTCAAATGTGACATATTGGTTTTGCGCGATTCAGAAAATTCACGCGCTAAGATAATTTCCGTCCTTATCACAATAGCGAGGAAGGGAAGCAGCGGCGCGTAAGAATCTTTGTTATTCCAACAACGGACAAAAGCGGATCTTTCAACTACCAGCTATTGTTCGTGCGACGTGGTCGGCCTGGTTTTAGGCCAGTGTACACATACACACGTACACACACGTACACACAGTCACAAATATTAATTCCGAACATCGCGTAGGAACCTTTTCTACCTTTTCCTTCCTCTCCTGGACGTTCTCTGTTAGAGCATCGAGCGTTTATTATCGTCCGCTTGTTCCAGGCGATGCCGGCACATAAGTCAGGATGATTAACACGCGAGGCGTGCGTGACTGGCTCCGAGCGACTCGAATTTTATTCACTTCTCGCTCCCTCGCGCTCTCGTTCGCGCCTTTTTGCTCCGCCGCCCTTGCTCCATCTCTTTCGCTCTTCTTCTGTCCGTTCGCCATCGGTCGACCGCGCCGCAGCAGTTAAGATCGTGAAGTTTAAATTGCCACGTGGTCGCCGTCTCGACGGGGATAATTAAGGCCTCTTCCCTTCTCAGTGCACGTCGAACGTTTTCATGTCGCGGACTTTCCTAGTTGCTCAAAAATTTCTCAGTGAGGCGCAAGTGCGATTTGTTTACCGCTGGTGTGGTCAGATGAGAGGCGAAGCGATAAACTGCGCACCGATAATCGATCTGATTATCATTATTTTATGATCTACAATCAATACGAGTTAATTAATGCTGGATATGCGAAATATATTTTTTTTTCAAATTTCGTAAATTAATGCACAGAGAAATTCGAATTGAATTCAATACCGAACTTCGTCAAAGATTTATTTACTTTGTATCTCATATAAAAATATATACTCATTTTTATACATCCTCTGTGTGAGATTTAAAAAACCCATTGCGAAAAAGAGAGACACCTTGGCCACAGGATTCTGCGGACTTCCCGCAATATCGTGCAGTCGCCTTATTCCATATGTATGTCGTGAATAGTAGAAACTAACCAAAAAACGAAAAAAAAAAAAAAAAAAAAAAAAAACAACCATGTGTGATAACAAAATATACCAACGACATGTCCTAAAAGTCAATACGATTGATTCCGCAGATATCTGAAATATGGTAATTCGCTTTTCGCACATCACATCGCGCTTTATACAGTAATTTCTTCTCTCTTTTTCTATCTTTGCCTCCCTTCTCTTTTTTTCTGTTTTTCTATCCTTCTTTCTCTTTCTCTCTCTCTCTCTCTCTCTCTCTCGTATTTGCTTAATGCATAAGCAATTTCCGCGTCGGAGGCGCCACAGACAGTTTCCTATAATAACCCACTTACGGCGACCCGACGATGAACTATTGTCGCGACTCGGCCAATTCCACTCGGAATTGCGACTGTCACACAATCGCGAGACACCTCGAGGCGTCTTGACCCAGAAACCGGTGCGCACCATCTCTTGCACGTTATGAGAACAAACGAAACGAAGGAAGATGCAAACGGATATGAGAGAGAGAGAAAGAGATTTTCTCCTGGATGTTTGAAAACGTGGTATATCCTCGGACCAATATCCAGGGGACAGTATATATCCTGTTCGGAGTAAATCACGATGGAAGTGGGAGATATTAGGCGACGTGCCGGTGGCTAGAATTCACAATAATCTCAAAGTGACGGGAAATGGGTCAGATTTTCGGTTTTGGAAACGACAAATGATGAAACTTCGCGTTGCAAAACCTACGCGGCGCAAATCGAAAATAGTTCTATTATCTCTCTCTCGCTTTAGATAAAAATCGATTTGTTTTTTTTTTTATTTTATTTTTAACCGTACGGAAACAGACGAATTTAATAGTGAATTATTATTTCCGTTCGCGAATGTGAGCGCGATAGGTTCCGTTATCTTATTCGGCCGGGAGATAGAGAGAAAAGTAAAACTGGTGAGAACCCTTCGACCGAGCGACACCGGCTTCGGTTATATACGTGCTATCAAAGATCGCTTTTACGGGTCGTTGCGTTCCACAAATCGGCCGTCGGTTTCATTGGCTCCACATCCGTGACGACACATGGTCACGCGTCGCTGCGTTTCGCTTCACGAAAACGGCGGTTTTATGCATTTTACAATAAAGAGAGTAGAGAGAGAGAGCGAGAGAGAGAGAGAGAGAAAGAAAGACAGAGAGAGAACGAACAAGAAAAAAGCGAGACCGAAAAAGAGTGAACGGGGTTGCGCACAACGAGGACCGTGGAATCGCGACGAGCGTAATCAACGGCATATTAAGCTCTTTGCACGTCAAACTTGGCTGAACACTACCCTCCCCTTCCTTCTCCACCTTCTGCTTCTCTCCTCTTTCCACCCCCTTCCTCCCTCCCTCTTTCTCCTGGATTCATAACGCAACTCATCAGGCAAATGCACGATCGATATCGCACACCGAGGCGCACGGGGAACTGCTACCGTCTAATAACCCTGCAAATATCGTATCTTAACCAAACCCCGTTCCCCATCACACACCGTCGCCATCCTTCTATGGCAGTCTCGTCTCTAACCTCTTACCCGATCGAACGAACGCGGCTATCATGTTTGTTCAGTCAATGTGACGGGGGTGTATAGAATACACTCCGAATGGACGACTGGTGTATCCCGAATCGATAATCGAAGCATGCGGAAAACGTTGCATTATCGAGCAATACTTTAACGAACAAATAAGTCTGCCGACGTTAGTTTAAAAAATCAGTTCACTCTTTACGAAAAATTTCCAATTCGGAAGAAAATGGAAATCTTTATATCGTTTCTTTCGCGCGAGACAGACACGCGCGAAGAAGTGAGAGGAAGAGAGAGAGAGAGAGAGGAAGCGCATTTTCCCTATTCAAATAGCATAGGTGCAAATTATTCGACGTAAACATCGGAAATTAGTCTCATTAGGATCGCTTTCCTCCCCATCTCCTCCTCCTTGAAGTCTTGAACTTTGAATCCTGCCGCCGCGGCTTTGAATCCTGCCGTAACCGATGTCGCGCGATGTGCAAGCGCGCGCGCGCAAACAGAGAAACGCAATCAGCGAATTCATAAGACACTAATGCCGTGAATCGCACGTGGCGAACGATGGACGATGTGAATAGCGCTAATCGCTCGTCATAATAACAGCCGTGTCACCCTGTTACTCGCGCCGAGTATTATCCGGCGCGATAATCAACGGCCCATAATTGCGGGGTACTCCCATTTGCGAGGTTAATTGTTCTGCTACGATGATTATCGGCGCTGTTACCCGTGTGTTTTACACCCTTAACGCTCAGCCCGCACGGGGGACGTCACGTGGCTGTTTTCTTACGCCCGCGATATATTAATTGCCATTATGAAACGACGCCATTATCGCAAAGCACATCGCAAAACCCCTCCGATATCTCTGATCGCGACCGATAGTGTTTAATAAATCCATTTGTCATTACGTATCTCGTAATTATCGCACGAGAGAGAGAGAGAGACGCGAATTATGATACAAAATACATTTATTTATTTCTGGAAAAGTAGGTAAAATACATTTTCCATAAGAGAAAAATCCGCAAAAATATTTATTACACGCGCGTGAGCGTAATGTAATACATTTTTGAGAAATAATAATTTTTTTCAAATAATAAAAAATATGATAAAATACAACAGTACGTCGGAGAAAAAGAAGGAAAATGGGTAAAGAATTAAACGCGCAGACCGGAGAGTTCGCGCAGTTGGGGGACTGACTGTTGTTGAGCGAGCTGCGGCGGTACGCGATTTGTTATTTATCAAGAATCTTGTCGCGCGGAGAAGTGGCCGCAACTGTCCGGGCTTGTTCCGTTTCAGGGTTGGCGACGTCCGAGTTCATTACGGCGGTCGGTGTAACCGCTTCGCATATGCTCTCAGCATCGTCGGGAATCGGGTCCCCCGGGGGATCCGCGCACCAGTACTCGCTTTCCCGCCCTCTCTCCTCACTGCCGTTCCAACTTGCGCTTTCTCTCTCTCTCTCTCACTCTCTGGCCATCCTCCACTTTCCCCTCCGCTATCCCGCCAACGATCGCCGCAGCCAACACATTTCCCGGTACGCGCGTTATGATATTGCTATATTATGCTAATTACGCAGTGGCCGCTCACGGTCAATGGTGCATACTAATGGCCATAGTCGTGCAACGAGGTGCCATTGCGATTGATCAAAGCTGCTCTGGTTATGCTAATTCGAGCTCAACCTGGCGAGCGCAAAGCGCGGGGAGTAAAGCGCGCGCCGAGGGTGGGAGGAGAAATGAATAGGGGAAGATGATGGAAATGCGGAGACGGATGGCGACGAGAAGGACACCAAATGATTCTCCGTCTGTTACGACGCGAAAACCTAAACGAAATCATTACATCCACTTTCTTAATTTTTTTTTTTTTTTTTTTTTTTTTTTTTTTCCTAAGAGCTGAGAGATATATAAAAATCCCGGAGAGATATCTATTTGCGGATTTAAAGATTTGATTTCTGAAACATGCAACGGGATCACATGGGATATAAAGAGTATACCGGGGAGAGGAGAGCTTTTCAATCTAGCTGAATCATGTTACGGGAAAAATATTACACCGACCGTTGTAAAAGCTGCTTTAGAAGATGCGCGGGATGATAAACAATCGCCATTTCCATCTGTCAGAAACGAAAAAGAGGGAGATGCACATATATACATGTGTGTGTGTGTGCGGACGCGCGAAAGAAAAGTGTGAGAGAGTGAAGGCCTTCTCTTGACGAGGAAAATGACGGAAGAAGGGAAAAGCGAGGTAAAATAGAGAAGTATGTCAGAGAGAACGTAGAAGTTGATGCTTTGTGCGGCTTGTGTTATTCTAATGTTTTAATTAATACGTGAGGTAACTTAATAACTAATAAGTCGTTCGACGAGAGGAAGAGGAAGGATGCCATCATCATTCCGTTTGCGCGCTTGTTCAACTAGCGAGTGATTACGAACTAATTGAAAATAATGACGACAGAGCGAAGAAGCAGCGTCGTCTTCTCGAAAACGACGCTGAAGTTCTGTTGTTTGTAAGAGCGCGAAGAGCAAATAAAATCATCAAATTAAGCGCGAAAGTGCAAATAAACTGCGCGGGCAACAACAAAATTTGTATAAACGAGAGAGATAAGAAGAAGCCGTTTGTCTTCTTAATGAATATAAAATTTCGGAAAACTTTCTCCTCTTCTGTGTGTTTTCCAAAATAATGGAACTCTTCTTCTTACATGGCGGCGAAAACGTTATTTTCGAGCTTTTGTGTCCGCATGGATTAGCGATTTCGCCTCGCTTCTTGTGTATGTATGTGTGTGTGTGTTATCGTATTTTTCATGATTTCCGACCTCCCACTATCGTGGGCGCGCATAGAAGCCGAAAGAGATGGCCGTTGCACACCAAATGGAAATTTTATGCAAGTGCGCCCACATTTCAATAGATTTGTTCTTTATGTTAATAATTTCTATCGCTTGAAAATTTTTGGCACAAAAGAGCCAACGGGTTTTCACAAACATATTTTGCACAGTCAGTGGGAGAGAGCCTCAGAAAGAAACCCGCGGGAAATTATTACATAACGTGCGGCAACGTGATCAATGAGTGTTATTCATCCGTTAATTTCCGGGAGAACAAACTGATCTCGAGGTGCGGGACAAATTGAGACTGCGAGCCAAGTATGTCTGTGCGTGTACGCGCGCGCGCGCGCGCAGCTGCGCTCTCCGCGAAATACAATTGTCACCACTACTCTTATAATGAGTCCTCAGGCTGACGCATGAATAAGGCATTAGGAATAAATTCGCCGTAAGGACCCGTCGTGGATTATATTCGCTCTGGATATTGCGTTCGGGACATTTTAGCTGATCCGCGTAATTTGAGCAGATTCATGAAACGGTCCCGATCGATGGCGCGCGCCTCTCTTACACCGTTTAGGAGGAGGGGGAAGAGGGTGGCTTTCTCCGGTAGCAATAGACGATCATATGTACCTCGGCCGAGCGTAATCGCGCCGGTCCGGAATCCGCACGCGGAATATCGGGCGGTAAATATTTGAAACGACCCGTCATTAAGCATTAGCCGAACTCCGTCGGCAAGCCGCTCTTAAGCTTCCGGACTGCAAGAGGAGGAAATCCCCTGCATCGCAACAACCGACGACGCGACGTCCCCCGCGTGCGTCCTGCAGGAGCGAACACACGCGCGCCACTAACGTACCCCGGATATTTTAGTGGTCATTTCGAGGATCATGGAGAATAGGACAAAGTCGACGGTTTACAACGCGACTCACGAGAATCGCCACGAGAATCGTCCCCTTAATACCAGGCAGATTTCGACGCGGTATTAAGCGATTTCGTCGTGGACATCAACGTCAGCGTAACCGTTCGTGAGAAAAAAATTTGCCAATTTGTCAAGGAACATCGCGACCTCCAAAGCTTCAGACAGACAGAACGATGTATCATCGAGGATATACGTGAACGTATTAGATTTTCTGCTGCGTTTGAAAGTGACAATAACCAAACCGAGTGAGAAAGCAAGTATTCTGTTGGCGAATCCCATGATGTTTCGCGTTGAGAAAAGTTTGATTCGTTTTTCTGCGGAAAGGCCGGGAGCGCGCGCGAGGAGACACCTACGTATTTTACGCAAAGTTTTCCGGGCAACGGCGACAAAACTTCTATTATCTCGAAATTCCTCGTATCGAAAGTCGGGGAAAAGAAGAATGAGGATCGCCTCACGGAGTGAGGCTCGAGGCGCGGAATATACCGTGGAAGACAGCGGTCGAGAGAGCGCGGCGAGGTCGAGGGTTAGACGGTTCTTGCACTGTCAATAACACTCCCCCGGGGCGTGATAGATTGGCCCACCCCTCTCACCATCCGGCCACCATTTATCTACTTTTTGTGTCCCGCACACTTTCGTCTCGTGGCCACCGTTGCCATCGGTGGCGATGGTGCCGGGGATGTTTACCGCCGCGGAAACTAGAGGAGAAAGATTCCACCCTTGGCCGCTTCTTTGTGATTCGTTCGTGTCCACAAAGTGCCTTCGTCAAACGAACGCACGAAGAATCGACAGTTTCGATCGAATTAGGTCACGGGAGGATCTAATTAACGAATCCGAATTAATTGGCAAAAGTCTCAGTTTCTTCGTTCTGAAAAAAAAAAACGCGTATATTCATTTCACGCACGCAACACACCGTATTTTTTTAAATACTAGAACACTAATACGCGCGCGCCATCGATATGATTGATTGTATACGTGTTTTCACTCGTTCATTGAAATTATCTCGCGCGCGAACTATAAAAAAAACACAATCAAGTAATTCCGAACAGTCAGAGTTGCGACACAAATAGCCGAAAACCAAAAGCGTCAACAATAAACATCGAGATAAATCGAGAAAATCGATTCTTTTAAACGCGCACTTTTTATAGTTGCATTACATGAGAAACTAACCTACTTATCGGATTTTTACTTATTCCAAATCGCTTTCAATATTCCCGTTTGGCTAATGCAGTTTATTTTATTTTTCCTCGCAATCACATTACAATCATCTCAAATGTACACCGCATACGCGCGCGCGATCATAATAGCACCCGCCAAAATTAAGATTCGATACGTCGCGGGACATTATTGAGACCAATTCCGCGACGCAGCCACGGCAATCTGATCCCATTCGCGTGGACATTGTAAGGGGATATCTGCGGAATAACTTCGCCGACTTCGATCTCTCTCCCGATAAGAAAAACGAAAGAGATCTCTGAAAAGCCTGAAATTCATTGGCGAATAGTTACAGGATACCCGACATTCCCGACGTCGGCGCGGTCGAATCGGGAGAGGGACGCCGATTGAAAAAGTTTCCAGGCCCGTTCTCTCTCTCTCTCTCTCTTTTCTTCGCCTCTCTCACACGTTTGCTCTTTCTTCGAGCTTTCTTCTCTCCCACGAGAGACGAAGAGGAAGAACTCGCGCTCAGAGCAAAATAGATATCCCTCGAAAATATCGAAAGTCATCGACTGCGAAATACAACAGAGTTTCCGGGTAATTCGAAGGGGCGAGGTGTTTTCTTCGCGGGAGGAAAATTGAACTACAGCGCGCGCGTGTTGTCTCTCAACCCGCATCTCTCTTTTCTCTCTATCTCTCCGCGCAATTATATTTAATTAAAATAAAACTAAATCCGTCTTCCAATATTGACTTCTTCACACGACTTTCGAAAGTTTCTCTCTTTCTCTCTCTCTCTCTCTCTCATTCATTGTTTCTCCGCTGTAATTTCGTCCGGATAATAATCGGAATGATTAATTTCTCGACGAAATAGTGTGAATCAGGGGAGAGAAGTCGGCGTTAGGTTAGAATTCACAGTGTTGAAAACGGAGGGAGGGAAACGGCACGACATCGATGCGGTGGAATGCAAAGTTGATAATTGGAAATTCATGAGATTCCCAAACTAAGTTGTTCTAATCTGTTTCATCTCCGCGCGACCATCTGACCTCACTGCGTGCTCGTAAACTGTAAAAGATTAGGGTAACATCGCGCGCGTGCGCGCTTCCGCGACACATCTTTCTTCGTTTCCTCCGCGTTCGTTCAACATTATTCATAGAAAATTCTAGAGCAAATAAAATCACACTTTCGCGCAGTTGCGAAGCTTGCCCGCATCGCATCCCAGACCGCGTTTCGCTTTTTGAGATACAAACGAACGTTGCATCAGTTGAAGAAAGTTCAGGTTCTTTCTTTCGCTAGGACCTCTTCGTTCTCGGTCCGAAGTTAAGAACTCCGGAGCACAGCAGTCAACGGTAATCTCGGGAGGATAATGGGTGGACCGAGAGTGTATTGTGCGCGTCTTAGACGATTCGCCATCGAGAACAATGGTCCGGGCGTAGGTTAATGACCAATCTCGAGAAAGCGGGCGAAATTTCGACGCTAGGTGCGAATCGAACGGAGAAGCATCTCGAGAACTTCCACCGGCTAACAAGAGCTTTTCTCGCAAAGACGCTCTCTTCGAAGACAAAGTTTTTATTGACGTTACAGCACGAGAGAGAGAAAGAGAGAGAGAGAGAGAGAGAGAGAGAAACTTTTCTTTCAAATATTTTAATAGAAGTGTTATTATGTATCTTGAATTGCGTTACACGTGTTTCCGCCAACATCTCGACCTCCTTTCGTTTTATTAACGATTGCAAATGAGAGAAATGTTACTCGTCCATCCCTTCCCAAAGAAAGAGAGAATACAAATCTCGTTAAAACGCACGAAAAAAAAAAAAATCGCGCTTCGCTTTTACAAGGCGCGATCGAAGAAAGAAATTAGCGGCCTAAAGTTATTTCCCGGAACATAAAGGAGTAATACGAAAACCTTCCAACTTTAAATACTTTCAACCGACTACAACCTACATAAGAAACTTAATTATCGGACAGATGTGTGCCGAAATGAACTTTCAACTTAAGTTAGACGAGATTAGACTCTCCTCGAGAAAGCTTCTCGCGGCGGCGGAGCGACCGATTCGAAGACTTAATTAAGACCTTTAAAGGTCCCGGGCGAAGACCGTCTCTCGATCAAGCGCGGTCGAATTGCGCACGGTAATCGCGGCATCTAGAACGGGTGCGGAATAGTGCGATCGGTACTCCCACGGAGAAGGAAGCTCCTGGCCGAAAGAGATAGCGGCGGTGCAATTAAGCGTTTAATCTGAGAAGTTCTTGGCCAGATCGGGACCAAGAGTCCCGGGGACGCGCGACGTTCGGACGCAATTACAGAAGGGAGTTATCGTCGCGGAGCTTCGACAGCGGAATCCGTGAAGCGAAGGGGTGAACTTCGAGCGCGGGACGTTCCATTGTGCGCGCGCGGAAACTTCGGGAATGAAACCGGACAGCGGCTGAGGCTAAGGATTTAATCGAAGTACACCGGACACGAGGGCGACCTAATTTTCTGACAGCCGCGAGATCCGTAACGCACTCAAGAAGCGGCGGTTACCACCCGTCCGCACCACCACTATCCTCCTCGCGCCTGATGTTCGATAGCACAGACGCTCCCGTTGGAAACTTTCGAAAAGCACGGTTGCAATCGCCCGGCTTTTAGTAAGTTGCGGGCCGCGGGAGAGCCGGAGCATTTTGGATTTGGTGCGAGAAGCTCGTTAAAGAGTCGCTAAGACTCGTTTAAGCCCGGCTGTGAAGAAACTTTTAATCTGCGCGGGTGTGTCTGAGCTATGGGGGGAATTCCGTGAAAGTCTTCGTTTGCGACTTGATCACGAGATTAATTCGGATTGAATTAAGGTAACAATGATGCATTAAAATTACCCGCTATTCTCGTCAATTCACTAGTTTTTGTTTTGTTTTTTTTTTTTTTTTTTTTTTTTTTAATTAAGCGAGTAGTACCTATGACAATAAGTACTCGAACTTATCGGATAAATTCGCATTGCAATGACGCGCTTTTACACTGTGAATCCCACTCAAAGCAAATCTCATGTGCGCTATTGAATTTAAAAACAGAACCAATAAGAAAGCTATTTTCTGCTTTCGAGTGACCATCAAAAGTGAATCGTGTAGATACGCCCTTAGCTTCCGATTCTCCTTTACTTCGGGACCGTCGGGTCGGTCGAACGAACGAGGAAGCGAAAAGGAACGAAACGAAAACGTCACCCTCGACGACGTCCGCAATCGTCGTCTTATTGGTTCATCGGAATCACAGAACGCCCGGCCCGGCCCGACCCGGCCCGGCCCGGGATCGCGTGTTGCGACGTCGATTCCGAAAGGGATGGAAGCGGGCCTCGGTGCCAGTCGGTGTTCCTGGAACGGGTTTGGGGTCCCTCCCAGGCCATTGGTTATTCATGAAGCCCCGCTCGAAATTGAGAGACACAACGAAGCGTTACCGGGAATAGTCGGGCTATCGATTGTCTGGCAGTTACTTCAACGAATTCACTCGTTTATCCGTTTTTCTCCGTTTTCCCGACTTCGTTTCCCCGCGACCGGAGCGAGATCGAGAAACGTCACTGGCGAATCGTTTTCTACCGCTCTTTCACCGCGGTATCGTCTCTTTCACATGATGCGAAATAATCGAAGAGACGAAATATTATATAAATAAATGTCACTTCTCTCTCCCTTTCAAAAATACACTCGGATCAGATCGTTTGTGCGTTAGGAAGAAATTTTCATTTCTTTTTCTTACATTTAATTCGCATAATATTCTTCTAGCAGAAGATTGCGCGCGGTTAACAAACGTCTCGCGATCGTGTATCGTTCCAAATGTATTGCGAGACATTCTAATGCGGAGGGAGTAATTTCCTGAATAATGCAACTCTCCGCCGTGGAATACGTTCTCAACTCTCCGCTGTTCCAGGCACACGAAATGGTAAAAAGTTCCGCGAACTTAAGGAAATCAGGTTTGAAAATACAAAAATAAGAGAAAATTTTATAAAAACGTCGCGTCTAAATTTCTTTCGCAAAAGAACGACAACTCGACGTTAAACGTAGATTGACACGTGTCACGGCAAAAATGTGGGTAAACGTAATTGTGACACTCATTGTTACCTGGAACTTTGCTCTATAAATAAGTTTAACCGATATCAGAGGCGGAAGAATTATTACACTTACGTCAGGCGACGTTAAAGGTCAGAAGTTCCAATGCACACGCCAATACGATCGTAATCGTAAAAATCGCTTTTGTTGCGGATTAATTTTTGAAAAATTATTGGCGCATTTCTTACATCGAGCAACAGAGAGTCAAAATTACAGATCGTAACAACAGTGACGAGGTCATACGTCGCGCGCGCAATCTCGAAAAAGAAAAAAATATATTTATTTGAACATTTTATTAATGACGACAAAATTTAAATATTCTGAAATACGGCTCGGAATTAGATTCTTTCCGGTAGCTTCCAGTTTCCGTGACCAATATCAATGTTACGAAATTACAACCGTCGTGGCAACGAGAGAGGCACATTCGTGCGAGCGACCAAGCGTTTGCCGCCGGTGGGAGGTGTTTCTCGCAGAAGCGCGCGCGTTCTTATTCTGCAATCCGGATGTGACATTTACTATCAATTTACGACGTCGCGGGCTGTTAAGCGCGCGACATATACACTAGCACATGCGACTTTATGTATGAACTTGGAACAGATATATGTCTCACAAAGGTTACATTGCTAACACACTTCGTCGAAATGGGTCTTAGAGTTTTTAATAGACCGATATCCCGCGTGTACTTAATTAAAAAAAAAAAAAAAGAATAATTTCATAAAATCGGGAGGTGATATGTACATCCGCGTCCGACCAAACGCCGATCACAACCACTCGACGTTGCATTAAAGTAAATATTTTTTTCTTAGTTGTAATCGTGTTACATCTTTAATCGTTTCTTTTATCTTCATTTACATTCATTTGTGTCTTTAATTTCTTTTTTTTTTTTTGTAAATGTTTGTAATCGAAACAAATCCGATGTACGCAAAAAGCAAACAACATAGGTATTTTATTAATATGTCGTAATAATGTTAATGTTAAAACTGATGTTTGTTACTAATACGCATTAAAAATGCATAAAAATAAATACGCATAAAATGTTTATATTATGACTTGCAATATTGCAGTGCATTAACAATTTACAATATTAATTAAGAGTTAATTAATATGAGTTAATTTTAATGTGACAATCTAGTAATATTAAAATTCACAGGTTAGGTAAAAGAAATGCGAATGCCGAGAAAATAAATGAAGTTTACTATATTACCTCACGATATGCCGCGTCATCAAATA